>PVJX010005829.1:0-82114 GCA_004027295.1 Dolichotis patagonum
TTACTGGTTGGCTCGGCGCCCTAAGTTCCAGCATGGCGCGGATCTCAGGAGACGGTCTTGCTTCTGGTTTCCCCGCCCTGGGGTGGCCGCGGCTCCCCACACCACAGTCACTTTCCAGTGCACTTATTTTCACAATTCTTTTTTGTATTTTGTTTACTTATCATTATTTCACAGCACTGTGTATTCAACCCAGGGTTTTCACACTGAGCTTCATACCCAGCCCTTTTTGTTTTTTAATTTTGAAACAGGGTCTTACTATGTTGCCCAGGAGGGACTTGAACATGCAACCCTCATGCCTCAGCCCCCTTTAGTGTTGCTTTCATTGTGTCTTATTTTATCTGCAGCATGCATCACCATTTACACTGTCTTCTTTTGTAGTCTCTCTTGCCCACCAGACTGTCAGTCTGCATCCCCTGCCATTCCCAAGGCTGCAGCCTCTGACCCCTAACACCTGCTTGTGTGAGCACAGCCTCTCATGGCTCCGAGCCTCTCATGGCACACACATTTCACACCTGCAGCCCGAGCGGGCTCTTCCCAGGGGAGTGCTGGCCATCCACTGTGGGGCTGTGGGGCCAGGAGTTGTGTAATTGCATTTGTCCACCATAAAGAAACGATTCATCTTCAGATGGCTGGGATCTGACAGAACCACATCCCGACTGCTTTTGGGTTTGGTGATGAACAGAGCATTAATTCAGGAAGGGTTAAGGGACAGGGAAGAACCCACGAGGTCCCTTCCAGAGGACACAGGGAAGCAGGCTCTGGGCCAGCCCACAGCTAGACCAGGAAATTGAACTTCTGAGTGCTTCAGGCTCCCCTGCAGATGGTGACACCAACCACACGGGGACAGGAAGGGAACCCAAGGGGAGGCGTCTCCACAGCCCAACAGGCTTGGAGGAGCTGGACCTACAGAAGCTGCCAGGAGACCTCCGGCTCACAGTGTAGACGGTGCCCGTCCCAACCCTGCCCTCGGTGGACACGGTGCCCATCCTGACCCTGCCCTTGGTGGACATGGCATCCATCCTGCCCCTGCCACTGCCCCTGCAGCCACAGAGGTGACTCCATGCCCACTAGCTGATGTACCCTCAACCTCACATCTTCGAAGTGGCTTCCATGAGACAGCCCACGCCTCTCCGTGCCCATCTGTGCTACAGGGAACAGTGGTGTGGGTGCTGGTGGGAGCGGCGCTGCACCCTGATCGCTGGCTGTGAGTCCCAGGTGGCTGTTTGTTAGCTGTGTGACTGTGCCACAATCTTTAATTCCTCCAAGCCTCAATTTCCTTCCCTGCGTACTCAGAGCCTCCCAAAGGTGACTGCAGTGCTCACACATTCACCGGCCTCAGAGCAGGGCTGGTCCGTGGTCACAGCTCTCACTCTTATACTAACCTCTTCAAACACCTTTGGCCTCACTTGTCACAGGCGAGTGACTGGGGGGACGCCTGTGTGGGCTCACCAAAGAGCAAGTGGGTGCTGGACAGGGTAAACAACGCGGGCAGAACACGGGCCATAGCACAGTGACCATGACACCCAGAGCCCCCTGGGAAGCTAAACCAGGCTTCCAATAACCCAGCAGGCCTTGGCCTCCCAGAACCTGGAAACCAAGGCACCCATGGCCGCCCACATTCTGAATGGTGGGCTTGTCTCACGGTGCTCAGGGACTACAGCCAGCATGCCAGTCACACGAGGCAAAGGGGACTACCATGTGCCCCCAACCTACAGGGGCCGAAGACCTCAGCCCGGCAGCCACGTCAGCCACTCTTGGGCCCTGTGCCCCTCTCCCTGTCAGCGGGGATACTGGCTGGACCAGGGTGCTATGCCTGATTTAGTTTGTGACAGGCCCACTAATGCAGTTTCTAAATGCTGATAACAGTCAACCAAGATTGGTTCAAAGAAATAAAGAAAAGCAATCATGCAAAAGGACCCTGTAAAACTGCACAGGATAAACCAAGTTTTTAAAGCCAACTTGAGCACTATTGTTAGGTATATCTGCACACTTTATTTCCACATGATATATTTTAAATATAAAGTCTCCTTAATAATAATCATCAGCAACAACGAGAGCATGAACATCTGTGAAGATGCACTGTGTGGCCAGCGGAAGGCTCGCTGTGGGGAGCGGGGTCTCAAAGAGGACCCACAAGACATAAGGTCGCATGCAAAAGTGAACTTCCAGCTTCTGCATCAAAACCCTTTTCTGTATTGCAGACAGGAAATTTGCTTCTAAGGGAGCACACACACATTCCCCTATTACAAGATCCAGTCGTGAAAATGCGACTCGGTGGTTTTCAGTATATTCATGGCACCGTGGAACACTCACGTCACCCCCAAAGCAATCCCACAGCAGCAGCAAGCAGACCTAACCCTGCTCGCTGTCCATGCACAAAGAAGCGCCAATCCCTGAAACAAAATCTCCCGTTAAATATCTGTAGGGGTGCATGTTTGATTCGGCTGATGCAACAGGAAACCATGAATTCTGAAGGGCGGATGTGACTCAGTGGGTATCCTGCAATGTCACCGTTGCCTCAAGGCAGGGACATGACCATGTTGAGACCCACGACTTACTTGATTGTCCTGCGTCAGACACCAGTCCCTGGGACAGCCCCGGACTCACCCTGTCATTACAGAGGAGCTCAGAGCAGACTGGGAGTTTCAGGGACAGAGCTCCTTCCCAGCCCACCTCTGGGAGTCCAACTGCAGAGAGCTGTCGGCAGAACCGAACCATGGGCGAGCGACCTGCACTCACCGTCCTGCCGGGAGGGCTCCTCTTCCTCTTCCTCTTCCTCTTCCTCGGCCTCAGCTGGGGTTCGGTACGGGGGAGGCAGCTTCATCGGCGGCGGGGCTGCTCCTCGCCTCTGGGGATGCAGGATTGGAGAGAAGTGTGAGCCGCGTGTGCGCCTCTCCACAGGTGAAAAGACCACCTGCAGAGCGCTTCAGGGTGGGGCGGAGCCACGCCTTAGGCTTCCCACATTCTGTAAAAGGGCTCCAGGAACGCACAGAAGCACACAACCCCAGTTCAAAGCGCAGCCTGGAAGGCTGCTGACCTCCCGCAAGGACAATTCCTCCCGGGGAGAGAGGGCCACCAGGCCCCTGCGTGTTCTTTAGGCTGTGAAGCACAGCCTTCTTTGATATTCACAAAATGATTTCTATGAAAGACATTTCTTTGGAAAAACTAAAAGTAAAACTGTCTGATGCATTAGTTCTGCAATTATTTAAATTCTTCAATTAAAGTTACAGATTTTATCCTTTAAAAAGTACTTGATATATCAAGGTTTGAAAAGGCATAATGTCAACACATTTTAATGTTTTAAAAAGAAACTGTATTTCTGCATAAGTAAGTTTTTCATTTACATGTCAAATGACGATAGTTGATCTAGAGAATTAAAGTGGAATAAAGCTCTAAGATCAGGTTACCTTCACAGAATAAGGATGTTTCCCTATGCGTGGAGAAGAAAAGAACATGCCTGGCCTCGCTGAGAGTCACACACTGCTGCAGAAAACATGATGACCTACAAAGCCTCACAGTGCCGACGGCACTGGGGTATGGTTTGCTTTGCTGCTGCTTCAAGTGCATTCAATTATGCTTCAAAGGAAAAAAACCCGCTGATGGGCATCGCCCAGGGAGCGGGCGGGGCCGCAGACAGGGGCAGGCATGGAGGAGACTCCTCCAGGCGGAAGACAGACAGCGCCTGGGACTCAGCGAGGAACATGCGTGAGTACTCCAGACAGTGTCTAATCAGAGCAGTAATTCTGCATAATTGTAGGAAATCCCAACATCGTAAGACGCGTGAGTGATGAAGACAGGAAACCAGACAGGAAACACTGTGAAGCATTGACACAAAAATGCCATCACTGTGTTTCAAGGCTTTTAAATTGAGAAGCAGATGTAAAGCAAACGAAGAGAAAAGTAAACCGTTTATTTCCCGGAACCCTGTTTTTCTCAGAACCAGTTTTATTTGAGATCGCCAACAGTCCTGGGAACACGGAGAGCTAAAAATCACACCCAGAGACGGGAACTCCTGCACGCACAGCACCTAAAGGTGGGGGACCGAGGGGATGTGGCTCGTGGTTTCCTGAGCGCCCTGCGCGTCCCCCCAGGGACAGCGAGCGCCACCCTGCCAGGCAGGTGAGGCTACCCGCAGGGCAGACACCGTGCCCTGGCGCCTCCTACCGGTGGGCTGAGTGACTGCACAACTGTTTGACCCTGGGCCGCCCCGGCTTCCTGACAGGTAAACCTGGGGCTGATGGCGGCGAAACCAAAGATCCCATGTGGCCCAGCACCCGGCTGACCTCACTGGGGACGCACAGCACTCTAGGGGTCCCAGCCCTCCCCCCCAACGCACTGTCTGCAGCTCGGTATCTGCCGCTGCCCAGCCAGGCTCTCCCCTCCGCAGTCCAGTCAGCACCCTGGACCAGGAAGCCCGCGGGCACCCGGGCTTGCACACAGCGTGGCATTGCAGGAGGCACACCTGGCAGCTTGGGAGTGGGCTCACCTTCAGAACCAGCTCCACCTCGGGCCTCAGCCACGCGGTGGACCAGCTGTCTGAGCCCCCACACACAATTTCGAGGCTCCCAGGGTAAAGTGAACCCCACTGGACAACAGGACCCTGTCTGTTTTCTTTTTTCTTTTGTTACTGTTTCTCTGCTTTTTATTTCCAATTCTGTCTTTGTTTCTGATACTGGGTCAAGGGTGGCTCTGGGCATGCGAAGGCTGTGACCTGGGTTCTGGCAGTGCATCACAGCAGCAGCTGTGGGGAGGTTTTCTGTCCTGGCCGCTTGGGGTGCTGGCTGGGAGGGTGGGATCTACTCTGTGCTGGTTCCACGGGGCTCTGGTCTCCACTGCTTGGGAGCCAACAGGGGATGTGCAGGCCAGGCACTCTCTTTGCTGGCTGGTATTTTTGTACTTGAACATGTGTTGGGTCCCCAGGAAAGAAAAGCTCTTGCCAGATACGGTGGCACATGCCTGAAATCACAGATAGTTGGGGGCTGAGGCAGGAGGATCCCACATTCAAAGTCAGCCTGTACAGTTTAGCAAGACTGTCTCAAAATTCAAAAAGGAGGCTGGGGATGACAGCTCAGTGATACAGCATTTGTCAAAATGTGCAAAGCCCTGGGTTTAGCCCCCAGTACCACAGAGGAGGGAGGGAGAGATGGGGAGAGAGACAGAGACAGAGACAGAGAAGAGAGAATTAAAAACACAGAACAGGATAAAATCATTACTTCCGTGATAACTTCTGAAGAGCGAGGAGACTGGTCCCCACTGAGCCTCCTGGATGGGGGGCAGGACAGCCGTAGGCTCTGGACTGCACACTAATTGCACTCTGCTCACCTCAGTAACGCTGCCCTCACCACATGAAAGTGCTCTGCGCTTAGGAGCGGAGTGCGTGGCTGGGCACACAGGTGTGGTTCAGAGGGCGGGATCCGGCAGAGCTGCTGGGACCCGCAGGCGCACACGCACTGAGGGGTGGGCTGCTCCTCAGTGTAACTCGGACTTCGCTGGACACACTTGGCCTTCGGCTGCTGGACCCCACAAGGTCCTCATGGTGCACAAAGCCCCGGCCGTGTGGAAGCACTCAGGACCACCGCCATGGGCCGTTCACCTCTGGCTCCCCGGGACCATACAGGAAACTTCCTGACTTGCCCGAACCCCTCATTCCTGGGCCTCTCCTCTACACAGTGTCTGCATCTGGTTTGCAGAAACGGACGCCTACCCCTTCCCTTCCTCCACCAGCCCACCAGTCTCCCAGCGAGCATTCGGGACTTTGGATCAACATTCAAACCATTCAATCCCAGCAATAAGGGAGGCGGACTTCCTGGGAAACCCTTTAACCACAAAAATGACATGATATTTACAAGTCTCCATAACCTCTGACTGAGGCCAAAACAACCTGCGGGGCACAGAAGGTGGCCCACGCCTGCCGGGCACTGCCAGTCACTGGCCCTAAAGCCAGAGATGCTGCCTGTTTGGGGATCCTGCATGCACTCAGCAGGAGTTAGTCATGAACATGTTAGGTCACAAGGCAGTAGGGAGGGGGACAGCAAGACGGATGTGTCCCTGCCCTGATGAAACCAACACTGGTTCCTCTCCGGTGCCGCTGGACTCTTTCTTGTTGGCCCTGCTGCCTGACAATCCCAGGTCTGAAGGACAGAGATTTCTGTTGGTCTCTACAGCACAGTGCGCTCCGCTGGGGGAGGCCCGGCCCGTGGAAACCTGCGCTGTGTACAGCCGGAAAGAGCTGAGGCCATCGGCACAGCCCAGACAATGAAGGTCCTCCGGCCTCCACTGCCCCTCCCCTGCCCTTCCCCTCGGCGCTGGCTCTCAGGAGCCGCTGGTCTGGTTCCTGTGACGACAGACGGTGTCGTCTAGACTCTCCCATCATGTCACCATGCAAGGGCTGCTCGTTCCCATCTGATGAGAGCCTGACGTCAACGAAGTCCCAAGTGCTCCCTCCTGAGCGCGTCCCTAAGGATGCACCTGTCCCCCTGGAAGGCCGGGAGGAGTCTGCCAGGATTCCAGAAAGCTGTCCCTACCTAAGGCTTGGGCTGGCAGGGACCTTGGTCTCTGTTAGCTGTGTCTACTTATGGCCACCACGGAGAAGCCACAGAATCCTGCAGCCAAAGTGAGAATCCTGGTGTGAAGCTGTGAACCCCAGGACGGAGGCCTAGCAGGTATGGTAGATGGGCCTTCCCTGCAGGAAGCTGCCCTGGAGCTGTGGCCACTGTCATGGCAGGCCAGCTTCCTGTCTCTACTCCAGGGTTCCCCAGTGTCTGCCTCAGTGCTGGTTTTTTAATTTCTACATCTGCAGTGGGTGAAGACAAAGCAGTTAACTTAGACAAACCAAAATCCCGATCACAGGAGACAGCAGGGGATCTACCGGCCTTGGTCTCGCTAGATTTGGAAGAGACAAAGAGGAAAGGCATCCCTGGGACCCTGTCCAAGGCAGAAGTGCCCAAGGTGAAGACCTGGAGTCACTGCGTGTGCATAGTTCAAAAACCCCGAGCCGAACACCAGGCAGACACGAGAGCAAGCCGGCGTGTTCCCGTGGTCTCAGCGGCAAAGAGGGTAAGTGAGCACTGCACACCGTGTCCAGGTACTGACAGCATGAGCTCCTGAGAACTTCAAACTTTAAAAGCACCTAAGAGATACATTTGAAAACATGTTAAACAAAAACTAAAACTGATTTGAAGAAAGTCTAATTTTACCATCAAAATGAGTAATTATTAAGTCATGCTAAGAAAAATAAGAAAGTACAGTATGTTGAGTACTGTATCTGAGTAACTGAATTAATCAGACATAAAACCATTTTTTAAAAGCCTGTATCCAATAAGTAGAGTAGCAATTCTTTCTAATCACAAATGAAACATTTACAAAAACTAGCTATGTACTAGGCAGTAAAAAAGTCAACCACATGTTGAAGAATTAATATTACATAAACAAATTCTGATTATAATGGAAATAAGTTACAAATCAAAAGCCCTTTTAAAATATTCAAATGAACATTTAAAGACACGCTTCTAAATAAACCTAAAGTAAAAGAGAACTCATGCTGGAAGTCTAAACAGACATTACTGAATAACAGATGTTCAATTTAAAGTATTATTGTTTTAGTCTATTTTTTGACAGGGTCTAGCTATGTGGTTCAGGCTGGCCTTGAGCTCACTGTGTGGCCCAGGCTGGCCTTGGACTCACAGTGATCCTCCTGCCTCAGCTCTCTGTCCCCTACCCTCAGCGCTGGGGTTACAAGAGTGCATCATCCCGCCTGGCTCAAACTTAAAATATTGAGATACATTAAACACCGAAGAAAATCTATGGTCTTAGGTGATTACTTTAGAAAAGAAGAAAAAGTTAAAAATTAATCAATTTTGCAAGTAAGTAAAGATTTCTTGGAGGAGAATAAACCTAAAGAAAGAAATAAGACACTATAAAGATGAGAATGAAATTAACTAAGCAGGAAAATAATACAAGGGAGAAGACCAACACAGTTCACAGGTTAATTCTTCAAATTCAAAAAGAAGAATTAAATGAAAAACTACTTTTAAGATTAATCAAGAAAAATTTAAGCAATGAACTACATTCAGAATTAAAAGAACCACATGAACAAGAGACAATAAATTGAGAGAAGACAGAATGACTTCACCTCCACAATGTTAACAACTTGGGTGCTACCTGGAATTCCTAGAAACGAGTCTATAGCTGACAAAAACAGAAAATCTCAGTAGTTCAATAACTACTAAAGAACTAAATCAGTATTTTACTTTTTTCCCACATGGAAGACAGACCTATAGGCTAATTGTCAAGCAATGAAGGAATTAGTTATAACCATTTCACACACACTGTCAGAAGACTAAAGAAGACACACAAACATCTACTGTGCATTTTAATAGGTTAGCACAGCAAAACTCAGACTAACCTCATGGGTGCAAAAAACAAAAAAAAATAATACTAGCAAAAGGCAAAAATAGATTATGATCAAATTAAGTGTAATCCAAGAATTCAAAGTTGTCTCGACATTCTAAAATTTGGTAATGCAATGTACCATATTAAGTGATTCACTGAGGAAAAAAATTGTACAGACAAAAACACACATAATTATTCCACTGAATAATACATTTTATAAAATTCAACATCAAGCTATTCATAGTAAGAATTCTTGGTAAAAGAGAAAGACTGCTTAACCTGGACTTCCTACAAATCCCCTTAGCACACAGCGCATTCCTAGTGCAGCATCGTAACTATCAAAGGGAAGAGTGAGGATGTTCACGGCCACTCTCACTACTCCCATGAAATGTACAACTGAAAGTCTTAGCAGCTGCCACGAAACAAGAAGAAAGACCGAAAAGAGAGAAATAAAACAACCTTTTCCCAATATATTTATTACCTATGTAGAAAAATCTCAAAATGAAAACCTATAGATACATATTAGAATTAGAGGTCCACGTTCTCATTAAAAATACTTTATATATTTATGGGGTACAGAAAGACACTAGAAATATTTAAAAGGTTCGTCTTTAGATGGTAGATTTTTAAGACATTTTTATTGTTTTCTTTTTAATTTTAGCATTGTCATGCTCCCAGCTTGTGCCACTACATCAGTTTTGCTATGATAGTTTTGCTTTGTTTTAGGCCATAAATTCTACCAGTGCAGCAGAGGGGTCCCAGGCAGAGGCAGGTGGCCAACTCTGATGGGAAAGGCGTTTCCTGGGAGTGGGGCAAGGGACTGGCAGGGGACCCTCTGGCTGGGAGAAGAGCCAGGCGGGTCTCAGCAGCGCCTGGTGGGGCAGGTGCCCTGCCCAGCAGGACGCTGCCCACGAGGCCTGGCATCGGCTGGCTTGTCCCTGTCTGTGCCTGTGCGTCACAGGTTTCTGGCCTCGGCCCTGGTCAGAATCAGGCCTAGGGAGGAAACACACAGATGCGTACACACATGCACACACGCTCATGTGCACACACAAGTCTACATGGACGCTCCTCAAGCCAGTCTCCAGGTGCTGCTCAGACGTGCAAACGAAGACATTCCTTAGAAGCCAAGAGGCCCCCTCACCTTTTCCTTCTTTTCCTGGGTGTCTTGGTCCAGGGTGTTGGCCACTTTGCTGCCCTTATTATGTGGACTGGGAAGGACCTAGGAGGGGAAAAGACCCAGTGTGAGTCCAAAGGCCGTAGTCACTGCACTTCTCAGGCACGTGTGTGTACCTGTGTGTGCACTCACGTGATCTAATTCAGGACCGCACCACGTCAGGCACGTGCTCGGCCCCCCAGCCACACATCCGCCTTTTTTCCTGTACTTTTCTACTCAGCTTTGTGGCTCTGTCTAAAAACTAAAGCAATGAGGCTCACAGTCAGGGCAAGTGCTAGCATTTCAGAAATCTGACAAGACACACATCCATAAAATTCTGTGAAATTAAACATCTGCTGTGTGGGCCCAGAAAACAAAGACCGAGAAGACTGAAACGGCTCACTTGGCAAAGCTTCCATGCAGCCCTCGGTAATTTCCTAGAGCAGGAAACCCATTTGCTGGGCGGTTCCACCTCACCCTCTCTGGGTTCCGGGAGGAGCTGAGGCACAGCGTGCCGCGCGCGCTCCTCACCATCACCAACGCGTGGGGACCGGCCTCAAACCTGCTGCCACTGCTTGTCAGGGCAGCGCCCGGAGAGCTCGGTCCAGGGTTCCCACCCCTCCGTTCTCACCCCTCCGTGTGCGCGGAAGGGGCCTGATACACAGCTGTGCTCAAGGAATGTTTAGAAGTTCATGAAGTTAAATTTTATAACAATAATTTTAATCCTTAAGGATGCCAGCAGTACACATTACTTCGGGGCTCATTTCTTTCTGTAAAACGTGGAAACCGCTAAGGGATGTACGCTATTTTTAGTCATTTTTCATGGCTCTTCAAATGGCTAACACAAAGTCTTGGCATAAAACCTGGTGGCAGATGTGACCACTGAAAGAAGCAGCCAATTTCCTCTCCCAGAAAACCAAAGGACTGCCTGCCGGAGGAAACAGCACCAAACAGGACAGAGTTCCGTGGGAAGATGAAACGTCTCCACTTCCACTGTTGGGGAATTAACTCAGAACAAAGGGAAGCCTCAGAACAGGTCCGTGCAGCAAGAAGAGCTCAGCCTCAGGCCTCCAATCTAAACTCGGTCAGGCCTCCGTGCTTAGGCCTCTGCTCCGCACACACAACCCAGGCCAGAGTCAGAAGCCGGCCAGCACTGGCGTCTGAAGACTGAAACAAAGCCAGGCTGGGCCTGCGTTCTCCCGTGAAACGACCAGCAAAGGCCAGGCTGAGACGGGATGTCTCTGAGGTGCACGTGTCAGAACACCTGCGATGCTTCGGGAACAGCAGAGAAATGTTTCTGGATACACATCATTTGCAAAATTCAGAACGTGAAATGCTCACCAAAAAGACTTTGTCTTTTAGAAAAATAGAAGATAGTGTATTTCCTGTGAAAGTAAAACATACCTTAGTATATGATAAATATGCAAATATTAATATGCATGTGCTCAAAACAGTAGGTGCTGTTATAAAACAGTGGAACACAGGAAGGAAGAAAACAGCACAGACAGTAAGACAAATGAGCTGGACGGCCCCAGTTGTAAGAGGGCATGTGCTGGAATATGCAGGAGAAATATCTGATGCCACTGTGCCATGTGGTTATGTCGCTAAGTGAACAAGTTACACTGGCATAAAAACTTCCTACAGGGGCGCAGTGTAAATCAAGAGTTCTCCTAAAGAAGCCTTTGTTTGTCAAGGAAATCTAAGTGGGTACCTATGCTCCCTCAGGCTTCCTGAGAGCACGGCTGGGAGATCACAGGCTTACAGAGGCACGGCGCTGGTCGTGAAGCAGCCGCTGGAGTGCGCACTCACAAACCACGGCAGTGTACACCTTTAGAGGGCCAGCCTTTGATGGGTGCGCCACTAGGAACCGACTTCGTTCCGGGCCTTTAGGCAAGTCCAGCGTTTAACAGGACTGGCTGAACTGATGAAGGTAGCTGGCCACGGTCCCAGGCACCAGAGCCGGGGCTGGGGGTCACCTGAGCCCAGGAGTCCGAGGTCACCCGGACAACAGAGGAAAAGAAACACTGTACTAAGGCACTGCTGGTGCTTCCTCTCCCTGGGGATCTGTGTGAGTTGCACAAATAATCACGACAAACAGACCATGGTTTTGCTAAGATGTGACATGATGCAGAGTCATCGCCTTCTTCAACAGGAATCACTTTGTGCCTCAACAAGTTTAAAACGACAGTAATTAACACTATCAGCCGAGGAAATCCAACCGCCTGGCTGGACCCAGCAGCAGAGAAGCGTGGAGTTTTGGTCCCCTCCTTCACCTATTTAAATGCTTCGAGAATTTTCCGGCAGGGCATTCACAGCTGGCCCCAGACACATGTAATCAGACCCACTTGTCTGGGGTCGAAGTGTTTCTCAGTAAGTGTCATTTGGCAAAGAATAACCTGGGTGATTTTTCTACTGGATTCAGTTTCCAGAAGTAAAAGACCTTAACTACATTTTTAATATAATTTGGGGTTAAAACCTGGACTCCAAAAAGTATCACTGACTTTCGAAATGGACGAAAATGAAGCCCTTATCTGACCCCGCCTCACAGTGGGTGCAGGTGACGGTGTGAGCGGCTCGGCTCCGGGGCTGGAGCTGCCTGCCGCAGCTTCCGGGTGTCCTGGACATCCCAGCGAGGCCACTGCCGGCTGCCCGTCCAGCCACCCGTCCGCCTGGAGGACAGCACTGTCCACAAGCCTTAACACAAACGGCTGAAAGCCGCTGTGTCATCGTACTGAAAAGCAAATGGTTCTGTTAAATGCGTGGCGTTTCCCTACTGCTCACAGTGCTGCGTTCTGAGCAGCTGTCTTCCATTGTACAGTAAGAAACACCGCTTCAGGGGAAGGAGCGACGCTTTCATGTCAGAATTCGAACCCCACACCAAAGGAGTAATGAACTACAGGACAGAATTTTGTGACCAAATACTGCCACTTGTAAATTTAAATCTCTGCTAGAACACACAACAGCACCGTCAACATGCTTGTATTTCTGTTTTAATAACCATCTGGAACACTGGATGGTACCTCTAGAATGTTTTATGTTCAAAGTGTTTCATAAACAAGGTAACTGTCTCCAAACAGAGAACTAAGTTGCCTCCAGCTTAGCCAAGTGGTAACCAGGGGACTGAGATACTAAAAACCAGGCTGTTGACTTTACCACCCGTGCCTTAAATCAACACAAACTGTATGACTCTAATCTGACGAGGGGATCAAAACGGGGGCAAATGAGAATTCGAGTTAATGACTAAGTTCTCCTGAAGCTGAGCAGGCATTTTTCTGAGTGTTCTGGTGTAACCAGGCAGGGTGCCCGAGGACTGGTGTATTGAGGGACTGATCCATTGATTGATTATGTAGCTGAATGGGCTGCTGGGGGTGGGCACACCAGGAAGAAGGTGGTCACTGTGCTCTGAAGGGTGAATCCTGTCCCCAACCCTCTTCTCTACCTGCTGGCCCCGTGAGGGGAGCAGCTGTACCCTACAGGCCCTTCTGCCTTGACTTCCTGCCTTGGAGCCAGCTGCCCACGGACTGAGCCCTCCCAAGCCGACGGCTAACCTCGGGCATGTCGTGTAACTTACAATGAAAATATGCGGAAGTGTCTGGAGGCAAACGCTTGACCCACAAGAACAGGGGGTATTATTAAACCTTTTGAAAGCGAAACACACACTTACTCTTGGTGTGGACGAGAGGCTCTGAACCACAAACACCACAGGGTTCCCCGCCTTCCTGATGGCCTCCACGGCCTCTTGGTGGCTGGCGTTCTGCAGATCTACGCCGGACACCTGGAACATGGGAGGAAGTCGTTGGGGAGGCCCTGGAGGGCCGGGCAGCTGACTCAGAGGCCACCACGATCGTCTGCTGACACGAAGAGTGCGAGGGCCAGTGAGGGAGCTCACCACACGGCTGCCCAGGAGAGCCAACACACGCAGGGAAAATCAACGGTGCACCCTCAGGAAACCACAGCAGGACAAACAGCATCAGCAACGGCTCGGTTGTCCCTAGTGCAAACTCTGCTATGTGATAAATGTGAAATGACGTGTTGTGTGTGACAGAACCCCACACCGTCACCTCTGCGGAAAGGGCAAAAGTTACAGAAGAGCAAACTTACAGACATTTTATAACAGAAGTAAAAACCAGTTAGTGACCTGTGCCTATGCCCACGGTGCCTGTTACACAGCCTGCTAAGCTCGGTGAGCCTTGATGTCTGTGTCCGGCTGCTTCTCCCAGAGAAGACGCTAGGTCAACCTGACTGTGTCCAGCCGTAATGTCTGTGTTTTCCTACCTAGAAAAATACATGTGGTTTTTACAACTTGCTCCAAAGACTCCATGTCTGGGACGCGTTTAACTTCACTCTCCTTGCTCCGCTCACACCCTCCTCTCTCCTTCCCAGATATTCCTGTCTTATGGTTAACAACTGCTTTTTAAGTAAACTGCTTAAACTAGTCTGCTTGGCAATGTATGACTTAATCTGTGGAACCAATCATGGGATAACTTGCCATCAGCCTTGTCCTTCCTGCTTGCAAAATGTGTTTGAACTGAACTCTCAGCTGACTTGGGCTGGTGATCTGGGCTCAGACTCAGTCCCCGGCCCAGCAGCGTTTACGAACAAGCCCCCTTCCAAACTCCCCAGTGGGGAGAGTTTTCCGTCCAGTCCGGTTTCCCACCGCACTGCCACCAGCACTGCACAGGATGCTGAGCGTGGGGCAGGGGGACCCTCTGGGACTTCTGTTTATTAAATTGAGGAGAATATTTTAAACAAATTGACTTATCATAACCTAGAGGTTGACCACTTCTATTGGGTTAAAAAACAGGAACCAAAGTGTTCCGTGCTCTCTGTACGTCTGACCACCCACAACAGGTTCCTGACTATCGAAACATGGAGAACCTAAGCCGCTAGGAAATCCACACATCTTGAAGGCCACTCTGTGTGAACTACACAAGCCTAAATCAAAGGCCACTAAACTACTGAACTGCCAGGCCTGCTGAACAAGGCTGCCCTCCATGGAGCCAGCCCCTTGCTGCAGGGCACAGAGAGCAGGGACACAAGGCTTTCCTGCAGATGCCACAGGGATAAATGGGGACCACTGCGGTCAGCCACACAGGGGGTCCTGTCACAGTACAATAATCTTAGGTTTTCCTCAATTTTGGAATTATCACTCAAAAGCTCAACTCTTCACACCAAAACCCCCTAGTGGGAAATTAAAGTCTAACTTCCTAGATTAAAAAATTCTTCTTGTGGATCTAAAACATTCACATCATTGCTTTAAGACAAAGTATATAAAATACAGACAGGGCTGATCACCAGGTTTTACTTAAAAGAAAAAAACTTCATTCTGATCTTCACAGGAAAAAGGCAAACAAACGATGACATGCCAGCTTTCAGGTGAACTGCGGGTTTGAAAGACTTAGCGCTTCAGTCTGGGGGACACCGGGTCCCTGCCCCTGTGCGTAGTGCTGCTGCTGGGCACCCGTGAGGATGCTGTTGGTTAAACCAACAGCAGGAACAAGCAAAGGGGCGACACACAGGACCGCTGATGACACACAGAGGACGCTTGGAGTCGCTGGGTTTGCAGACGGGGATGAGGCCCAGGGTCGTCTGTCTGGGGCGGCTGCTGGGGAAACACGAGGCGGATGCAGGCGACACAGCAGTGACACGGCAGCCAAGCAGTGAAGGCGGGGGGGCGCTGAGGATGCTGGGAGGGCCCGTTCTGCTCGCCAGTGGCTGCCAGGCCCAGAAGAGAGTGTGGCCATGCTGGTCACCGTCTGAGGTCCCTCAAAACCATGTGAGGTCACCAGGATCCTGGTTCGTCCTGGAGCAGTGAGGAGCAGCTTCCCTTGGTGTTCAGGGCCCCAGAAACACGTCAGCAGCTGGGTCCTCACAGCCAGTAACAGGAGGCATCTGGATGCTTCCGCCTCTCTGGCCAGGAAACTGGATTCTCCCCTGCTCAGTGCAAGGCTTGGAGTTCTCAGGGGTCCCCACAGGCCGGGCAGGTGACCTCGCAGCTCTTAGGGTGCAGCTCCGTCATGGGGACGCCCTGCCCGTACCCACTTCCCTCATGCAACCCCGTGCTTCTTGCCACTTTTCCCAAAGGGGTGAGGGGGAGCACTGAGCCCTCAAGGCCTGGATCCCCCACCCAGGCATCCTAGGTCCTCTTGTCTCCCCACGTGTCCCCACATGGTCTGCCACAGACAGCAACCCTGTGCCTCGGGCGCTACCCTCATCTCATGACCACCCGGGGGGCTGTGTCTCTGGCCGTGCCTGGACACCACTTGTCACTTTGGCTGATGCTTTGTTTAATGCTGGCTTCCAAGGAACCAGGGAAGCTACGCAGAGGCGGACGGCAAGGCTTGTGCTCTGCTCCTCTGGGTTGAGCCTTTTCCTTCCTGGGCTCCTTTAATGTCCATGGAGCCACTGCAGAGAGGCTCACTGTGACATGAGCTGCAATTGTCACATTCAGGCTAACCCACACCCTGTCCCTGGGCCGTGGTCTCCGCCCAGCCCTTGCTGCAGCTGGCACTTCACGCAGGTCTCTCCCTGTCCACAACATCACGTGACACCAGAGGAGGGACATTTGGTCACCGTCTTCGCTGCCCATACTGCTGGTGCATCTAAAGCATCTGTCCGCTGAAAAGCCAGAACCTGGAGCTCCCCGAGCATCAGCAGGAGAGGGAGCCTCCCGGACCCGGGCCGCACAAGGCACAGGGGAAGCGCTAATGAGCTCCGGTCCGGGCTACAGTCCCAACCCAAGAGCCTTCATTCATAGCTGTGTTCCCAGCTATGTTCATTCTGTGTTTCCAGGCCCACAACTCCAAAGCCACGTGCTTTTCTAGAGCCCAGAACTTTAGAGCAGTGATTCTGACCTCTGTGACCCAGGTCTGCACCCCAGAGCGGCTTCCTGTGGTTCTTGGGTTTGGTCCTCCAGATGACGCGTCTGGCCTCGAAGCTTCATATCCACTTTACGTGGAACTTAGGGAGAAGGTGGGCCTAGCATTTGTTCCGGAACAAACACAGAGGAAGAGTCGGAGCGCATGCTCCAGCCCAGCCTCCAGGGCCCCTCCCTTGTTGTGGGCCGAAGCACTGGGTGATGACAGCGTCCAAACATGAGGAGAGCAAGCGGGCCTGGCGTGGGCCCCAGCACACTGTCACCAGGGAGGACAGAAGCGCTGCCAGCAAGAGGGGTGTCCCGAGCTGGTGGGAGCTCGGAGGACGCGGGTGGGAGGAGCCCAGAGAGCCCTGTGTGTGCGTCTTTCGCAGCCCCAAGGTGGTGTTTTTCATTCTACTTTCTCCCTCCCTACCCTGGAGGGACTCACAAACTGTGTGTGCAACATACAAACCAAGGCAACGGAAAAGGACACACCAGTTGCACACACACGCACACACACACACACACACCAACATGTAAAGAAAGGTCTTCTGACCAAGTGGTTATTTTACTGTCTTAAAAATGTTTCAGACATGCCGGCTGTGGTGGTGCCCACCTGTAATCCTAGTAGGCAGGAGGCTGAGGCAGGAGAATGCCCATGACTCAGAGGCCAGCTGGGCTACACAGTGAGTTCAAGACCAGGCTGGACTACATAGCAAGACCCTGTCTCAAAATGAACGACAGTTTCCAACACAAACGACATTTTACTATCACTACCTCGAGGATTTTATCTCCAGTTTTCAGTGCGCTGGTCCTTCCTGCTGGGCTGTCTTCCAGGACCTGCTTGATGAATATGCCCTTCAGCTCCTCCCCGTTCTTCAAGCGCTTGATGACTGTCTGTCCACCAACGATGCTGATGCCCAGAGACACGCTGGGTTCTCTGAAAATCTCCACACTGCAAAAGGCAAGCGAAACTCGCTTGAGAACAGCTTGATACAGTTTGCTGTGCTGTCACCACAGGAATATTTCATTTGTGCCATAACTTTGGAACTTGTTTTATAAAAGTATATTTTCTAAACACATTTTTAATAAATGTCCTATAGCTTATACCTGGTGCCAAAATCAGAAGATGCCATCAACAACTCATGCCATGCGAAAATTTAAATTCTGGAACAGATGGTAAATATAACCCGGGACTCCCAGAGGCCCAGCAGGCCTAAGTTCCTGTCTGAGCCATAGTCTGCTCTCTGTGCTTGGTGCATCTCATTTATATCACAACATCAAAACAGAAAAGGCTGAGGAAATAAATGGATGAAGAAAAAAATCAAGAAAGTCAGCAGATTATTTTTAGTAAAGAGTTCCAGCTTTCGGAATAAAACAAACTGGCCACCTGGCGCACCCAGCCCAAGCCTGTCCAGTTGGACTCTGGCCCTGGGCTCTCACACCTGAGGCTGGAAGCGGCCTTTTCTCCGTCATTTTAAAAACAAAGTATGGGGAGATCTGCCCGGCAAACATTATGGGACTTGCTGAAACCAAAGCAACCAGGCCAGTGATGAACTCAAAAGAAGACAGGAGCCAGAAAACAGCAACTCGGAATTTTGAAGGCAAAACTCAGAATTCAACTGCAAGAAGAGAAGCGGTGGGCTGAGTGGGGTGGGGAAGTATAACGCTGGAGCCAGCGCCGGCTCTCCCCAGCACGCAGCCCTGACAAGGCCTCAGGGCTCCCCACAAGAGCCAGCTTCGGTGTGGGGTGTCTGAGGGGGCGGCAGAGGGGCTGGGGTGCAGCAGAGGCCCACCGCTCCCCGCACCCTGTGGCTCCACCTGGTTCGCCCCGTGCCGCCATCGGTCAGTGGGGTCCTTCGTGTTGGCCCCGAGTCACTGGATGAGACGGAATGGGACTAAAATGGAGGCGCACGGGCGAATCACTGCTCATCAGCGCAGGGAAGAGCATCACGCTGTGTGAGGTGCAGCACGCACCAGCCGGTATCGTGTGGTTCTCTTAGAAGAGCCCAAAGCACAGACGAAGCACAAAATAAACAGGTGACAGAGGAGACCTCCTGCAAACCAGGAGGGGACCTGGAGACAGGCGACAGGAAGGATAGAGGTGTGGTGAGCACCGCTACCCGCCAGGGAGCCAAGCGTTACACCCTGCAAACATGTGCCCACAAAATAAAACCTAAACAGCGCGAGAAGCCGGGCGTGAAAGAGCAACGCCTGTCAGACAAAGAGGGACCAGGGTCTGCACCCTCTCGGAGCTGGCGATGTCACCACGTACATTCTTGGAGGCCCCCAGTGGCTGAAGCTTGGCGTCTCCTCTCCTTCGCCTTCTTCTCTCTCAGGCAGCTCGCTGAGGGACACAGGGAGAGAGCACAGCTGAGGAGACACACTCTCAGTCATTACGTCTTTTTTTGCAACAAGGTCTCACTACCTAGTCCAGGCTGGCCTTAAGCTCATTTTGTAGCCCAGGCTGGCTTGAATTCACAGAGATCCTCCTGCCTCAGCCCCCCAAGTGCTGGGATTACAGGTCTGCACCACCGTGCCTGGCTGTTCTCATTCTTAGAGGCTGGGGAAGTTCTGAAACTGCACAACCGACAGGTACTAAACAGCTCTAAACTGCTAAAATATTGGTGTGCATAAATGTGCAAAACAGACAGACTAGGTTAACATTCAGCACAGCAAATCCTACCCAGCAAGACAGACACAAAGACTTACGATCTGTAAGTCACGCAATGACTCTAAACACATATTGGTGCTTTAATCCAGAAGTCATTTTTCTAAGTGTCTGATTTGCACAATTCACCTCAGTTTCTCTCTCAGAATGGGAACTTGGTACTGACTGACCGGCTAGGAGAACATCCTGATTGGTGGACAAAGCAGCTTGGTGACCACCGCTCGGAGCAGAACCGCCCTCTGCCAGGCTCTGTCTGCCCCTCTGGGCACCCACCGCCCTTCCCCGGAGCCACCGAGAGCAAACAGTTCTCTGGGCTCCACGTGTGTTTCTTCACAGGATCGCAGGCTGTGCGGCACAGATGTGCACATTGGGCATGTGCAGAGCGCCCTCACCTGGCTGGGCTCTGCCTTGCTCTGTGGTCCTGGGGCCACTTAAGCCCTCAATGCAACCCCTGACGAGCTGGTCAGCTCGAGTCCTGCTCCGCTCGGGCCGTCCATGTCTCCACCCAGCCTCCCTCTGCGGAGACAGAGCACCGTCCCCCCACTTCCTACCGCAACCAGCTCTCTCCGTCCCCCGTGTCCTCGTCTCCACTCTGGGTCCCACGTCTGCCCTCCCCTCCCCAGGTCCCCCGATCTGCCGCGTGGTCAGTGTGATCCGGAGCTGACCTCCCATCTCCCAGCAGCCACTCCGTGCTACTCATCTGGGCACAGGACACTGCATTTTCAACACCGTGACATTCTCACAGTAACCATGCTGAAGGGCTCGTGGCAGCATTTGTCTGTATTTTCCAAACACTCCACCAAAATCACGCATTTGCCAGAAGCAGAGAAGCAGGTGTGCACCCCACTCCACAGCGTGAGCAACAGCGGCCTACCGTGCGTCGGCGGCGTGTCTGGAGGGCCACGCTTCGGGGGGCTTTGCGGCTCCCTGGGGCCTGGTGAGGTGGTAGAGAGGCAGGTCGTGCTCCATCCTCTGAGCCCCGGTGGGAAGGTCCAGGAGCCTGCTTGGGCCTGGGTCATCACCTGGGATTGTCATGCCTGAGGACAAAGGCAGACCGTAAGACACACAGGACCCTGCAGTCACTCAACAAGTGACGAGGCAGGAGCCCTCCGGGGTGGGCACAGTGTCAAAGTAAGCAAGTGACGGGGCAGCGCAGAGGGTGGTGAGCGCGAGGGCAGCACTGTCTCAGGGAGGGCGATGGCTGCTCGGAGGGGAAGGTCAGGCTGAAGAGCACACATCACAGTGTCCACTGAGCCAAAGAATCCCCCCGTGACAGCGCTTGGCTGTCTTCTGTCCTCAGCCTCGCCCGCCGCACCACAGGCCAGGAGAAGTGAGGCATCCTGCAGGACAGAGAACACGCAAGTGAGACCACCACGTGCGTGCGGGGGTCACGGCCAGGTTCTTACCCGTGCAAGGCAAGAGCTCCACGGCTGAGCCACACCCTCAGCCCACCAGGCAGGTTTTTAAAGGCCCTGCTCATGAATTTCCGAATTCACAATGTATGCACAATTCTGCAGTTTATTTCAATGCTCACAAAATTCCCACGCCAGAGTCTTGTGAGATTTCATTTCTCTGTGGGAGGCAGCAGTGCTAAGCCCCAGCTGCCTGGTGCAGAGAGGAACCTCTGGAGACTTCACCACCTCTCCTCTCCCTAGGCCAGGCCCGAGAGCACCAAGTCTTCCTATTAACAAGAAGGCAGAGAAGCCATGACTCGCCCCTCACCTCTGCCCAAATAAATGCCAGGGAGCCTGTAGTGCCGCTACCACAGGTCACGGCCGACACACCGCATGCAGCAAGCATGCTGCGAGTGGACACGCGCACACGCGTCTCGGCGTGCACCACACACTTGCACACGACAGACACATACGGTACCTCTTTAATAAATCAAAATGAATTTCTAAGTAAAAAATACGACACAGTGTCTCCTTAAATAGAAATCAAATCAGAAAAACTGCATGTACCCACTCCCTATGATGAACGTAAACTTCATGTACTGCAGATGCATACTAAGAAAATTTACAGAAAGCAGCTCAGAACTAAGGGAGTTATTAGAATGGATGCGGGGCATCTGCATCACCCCATCTGTGCCATGGAACCCGTGCATTTTCCATAACCTTGACACGTGACTGTGGGTTTCTAAACACACACCCTCAGGGACCTGGGAATGCTGTTTATTATATCAACTGAGAGCCCAAAACAGCTCTGTTCATTCAAATAAGGCACAGGGAAAGCCTGGAAATCTATCTACACAACACTGTGTGAGTGTTTGGGTTTATATCTGGACGCCCCCCGAAGCCTCGTGGGCTCATAAGCTCGACTCTGGGTAAATGATCGGGTCACAGTGATACGCAACACTGGATCAGTCCGCTGAGGAGTTTAGGGTTAAGGTGAGGCTGGTGAGGCCTGGTTGGAAGAGGAGGGTCACTGGGGTGTGGCCTGGAGGGTGCGTATGTATGTATCCCTCCTCCTGTCTTGGTCCCGCCCTGCTTCCTGTCTGCGCGCTGAGCAGCGCTCTTCCTCCAAGGCCTGTGTCATGCCACCCTGCCTTGGAGCCTGAACCCTCTACAACTGTGAGCTACATAAACCTCTCCTCCTTAGAGATGTGGGTGTCAGGCATTGGTCTCAGCCAAAAGAAAGGATCTAAAACAGTGAGACCCTGGGAGAGAGACCCAAGGAATTCTGCCCTGCTCTCCACTTCCTTCTAGAAATCCATGATGAGAAAAGTCCATCCACACAGCTGAGTTAGGCCCCGTACAGCGGGCCACGGGCTGGCCAGGCCCTGGGCCTCAGGGTCAGCCAGTGTCCTGTTCCGGGCCTGCAGAGCAGCTCCCAGCAGCCAAGAGCCATGGGTCAAGACAAAATGTGTTTTCTTGCAAATTGTTTCTTTAAAAATTGTGTCCTTGGAAGGAAAAAAATGTAAATATCACAAATTATGTGAGTAAAGTGTTAGCTGAAAGCTCAAGTAGGAGATAAAATACCACTGTGCAGGGTTCAGGTGATAAATAACACAGCTTTTACTGGAATGATAAGAATCAAATGCACACTCCTATCAAGGTTTAGAAATGTATTTGTGTGCTTCTTCTGGATCTTTCAAACTCTCTGGCAGAATTTAAACTAGAAGACACACCCAAGAGAAAAGATCTCACTCAGCTGCTGCTCTTGGCTTTGTTTCCCAGCAAACAATGTGAGGGGAGACAAAGCCGTAGCATTATCTCCACGGCTGCAGTCAAAGCCACAAAGAACACTTTTCAGGTTCTCCAGCGTTAACACAGGCATCATTCATTCACACTTTCAAAAGTTCACTCAACAAACATGTGCAGAGTCCCCGCTGCTGGGCCAGGAGCTTTCCAGGCACTGGTGCCGCAGGTGTCCAGGGTCGCCAAGCTCCTGCGCTGGGGCCAAGGCCAGCACGAGGGCCTGCGGGCTGGGGGGTCTGGGAAGGCAACAGGCGCCCGGGACAGTGGCCGGGAGTCATGCACACAGAGGAGGCTGCTCTGAGATGGACACAACTTTACAAGCAAGAACTTCTGTGCGCCGTACAGAACGGACCCAGAGTCACTGAGCTTTGGGGGAAAGAAAGACTGAGACGAGAAACGGAAACCGTTAGAAGTCCTGTCCGAATTTGACAGTGAGCCTCATTCACTGCTTTAAATGTAACAAGCCAGGTGTGGTGGCGCACGTCTGTGATCCCAGCACTCAGGAGGCTGATGCAGGACGATTACCACCTGAATCTCAGGCCAGCCTGGGCTACACAGAGAGTTCAAAGCTACACCGCGAGACCATGTCTCAAAAAACCAAAAGAGAAAAAGGAGACCAAGAACTAAGCATCTGACAGAAGACTACCCCACCACATGCATGGAGAGGCTGGAGTCCCTGCAGCACATTTCCGGCCGCTCTCTTAGACTGCTTTTATCTGAGGCTGGGGCTTTTCTCCTAGACTCCCAGGGCTCAGGTCCCATTCTGTTGCCCCACACTCGAGGCGTGGCAGGAAACTACAGGGAATGTTTAAATAAAAAAACACAAAACACACAGTGGAAGACGCATGGCCACGAAGCCCCTCACGTCCTCCCCTGGCTTCTCAAGGCAGGCCTGGCGCTGCCAGGTGCAGGGGTGGGGGAGGCGGGGTGCTCGGGAGGAGGAAAGCAGAGGAGCCGAGCGGGCCGGCTCCATCTGCAGGGCTGTGTCCTGGCGGCTCCGCATACACTGTCAGGAGCTGGGCGAGCACGGTGTCCCTGGGACCCTGACGTGCTGACCAGAACAGGCACCAAGGGGCGGATAACCGAAAGCTGCTGGCTGGGAGCAGGCTCCAGACCTCTGCCAAGGGCATCAGGAACAGGAGAGGAGAATCCACGCAGCGAAGGGGGAAACCAGCAGCGACTGGAAGCCGCTGACAGCACGCTGAGCACCAGGCCACTGCCTCGCCCTGCGGGTCTTCCCGGCCCCGCCTCGGGGACAGACACCACAGAGATGACAGCAGCTCACCCAGACTCAGTCCCAGGGACCACCCGTTCCCGTCCTGCAGTCACGCTGAGCAGGTGTCCGCCCGGGTTTCTCTCCCACGTGGTTTGGTTTCAAGTCCACTAAGGGCACACAGCTCTGCTGGTTGAGGGCTGTCGAGGCCGTCTGGTCCAGCACAGCTCCGCAGGAGCCGCAGGAAGGAGAGCCCTCTGCACACCAGCTCCCAACGGTGATGTCAAACCAACTGTACGATGGACAAATCTAAGACCACCTTCTAGGAACGCGCGGACTGCTGGCTCAGACCCACAGGGGCCTCCTGAACAGGCAGGGAAATCTCTTCCCGGGGTGCAGGCTGGGGCTGCGGGAACTGGGCGGGAAGAGCGTCCCTCAGAGGAGGCCGGGACAGGCACTGCAGACAGAGTTCCCAGGAGGAAAACCCCAATCAGAGCAGAGTGAACACCAGGCACAGCTGCAAAACTCTGCCCCAGCCCTGCAGCAAGGGCTCCTCACGGCCATCAGCACAGATTCGACCCTCCCACCTGCCCCCAGCGCCGGCTCTTGGCCCCTCAAAATGCACCCCCACATTTCCAGACGTGCACACCTGACACTGTTCCCAAAGTCACCACCCCAAGAACAAATACCCAGAGCCTCACAAAGTGACCAAGGCAATGCAAGGTTGAATGGTGACTCCTGAAAAGACACACCATGTGCCAGAACCCACAAATATGATCCCCCTGCAGGAAGGGTCTTTGGGGTACAGCTGAGTTAGATTTGAAGACAGATCATGCTGAATTTCCCGCGTGGGCCCCAAATCCACAGGCGCAGGCAGGGCTCAGGGAGGGACGGGTGGCCCCTCCCAGGCAGTGTCACCTCCTGATCCTCCAACCCCACTCTCCCCCGCCTGCCCCGAGGCCCTGGTCACTCACTCCAGTCCATCCTGGGGCACCGGCTGGGTGACCAGGCAGCTGCTCCCCCAGAGACAGTGCCACATCTGTGCCACTAGGATCGAGCTGGGAGGGGCATCACTGGCTTCCAGGTGGCGCCCGGGGATGCGCAAAGCCCTCGCCCACACAAGAGTAGTCCCAGCAAAGCAGCAGATGGCGTCCCTCATTTATTTGTGTCATGGATCACCTTCAAGGGCTTAGTGGCCAGAGAGAACTAAAATGCAGTGAATTTAAACAGCCCTGTGCCCAGAGAGTCCGAAGGCAAAGAGTCCCATTGTTCCCAGTCTTGAACTTGGAAAGCTGATGGATTCATCCAATCCCATATAACAGAAAGAGTCGGTAGGAAGCTAACAAGGGCCGTGACCTCTGATACACTCCGTGTTGCTCACTGGCCTCCCGGAACTGCCCTGTCACTCTCTACAGCTGTCCTGGACGGCGTCCTGCACCCCAGGGCAAGGCCACCCCCCCCTCGGGAGCCAGGTGTGCTGGGCAAAGGCCAGCAGAGCCCTGACCGCTGGTCCGGGAACTGCACAGCAGAAAGCAGCTCCCTCCCCACCTGGGCGTTTCCACACCGAGCAGAGAAAAACCCTCATTAAAGTCAAGCTTTCAGCAATCTATGAGAACTCTCCACTAGGAGGGCGGCGAGGAGAGGCCAACACTTTCAGGATTCTTTGATGGAGACTAAGTTATTAATGTACTAAAGACGGCTGTAATATACAGCTGTGAATGTCTCATAAATGTTTTAACTATGTCTCTATGAATATTTAACAGCCCCTGCGCTGAGCTAACAGCACCACTCAGGAGCAGCAGAGATGCTGCGGCGAATTAGTGCAGACGCGGTTTAGCGTCGGGTAGCGGTTTCAGCTTTAACCGGCTCCGCTCACAAAACTCAACAGGAGGCAGAGGAAACGGAAAAGCCCTGCAGAATGGAACCTGCAAATCTAAGCTGAAACCTGAGCCAGAGCTGCTTTTTCAGATACTGCACAGCAGAAACACATGCAAAGCCTCAGAAAAATTCACAGAAGAGAGAGACCGCAAACGGCCAGTCTGCGTCAATAACAAGAGAAGCCACGCACCTAAATCCAGGCTGCTTCCTCCAGCTGAACCAAGATGCTCTGGGTCGTCGAATGTGCCATGTGGGCTGCTGGCCTCGGAGGAGGGAATGGACGGTAGGGGGTCGATGCCAAATTGCTCTTCCATCTTGAGAGGAAGGAAAGAAAGAGACAGCGTTAGCAGTCACTGGAACGCCGGGAACTCTGTGCACACCCAGACAGATAAGAAGGGACAGAGCCGGCCGCCCACACCCTCCCCCAGCAAGTGGTCATGAGCGCTGGTGCCTGGCATCTGTGGAAGGCCAGGCCACAGACCTGCTCTTTCCAAGCACTACGTCTATAATAAAAGTTGCTGTCTAAACACTACTAGAGAATCGGTTTTTTTGTGGTAGATTTTTTTTCCTTTTGGTACTAGGAATCCAACTCGGGACCTTGTGCTTGACAGGCAGGCACTGTGTGCTGGGCTGTATCCCCGGCCCCTAAACACTACTCAGTGGACATAAGTAATCACCCACCGAGGCAGTGGAGTACAAGTCCCCACACGGCCTCCTGGGTCCCATGGCTCGGCCACTGCAGCCCGAGTGCCCTGGCCCAAGCTGCATCCCTGAATTTTCCCACTTCTGTCTGCAGCTTTGCTCAGGTCCAGGCCTAGTTTCCAAGCCAAACTGCAGGGGCGTCACTCACAGGGAGCTCCTGCCTGGGGCTCCCTGCTGTCTTCCCCAAATCCGAGCCCCTGAAAGCCTAAAATCCGCTGAGACAGAGTGTTTACATGAAAGACACTTGAGGCCCAGCAACAGCAGGAGCGCTCGCTTCCACTTTGCTGCTGTTTCACGAGAGCGGAGAGGAGAGATTCCTGTGGGGGACACTCTGTGGCAGGGGGAGGCGCCTCATCCACAAGGACACGGCTGCGCAGCAGAGGCCGGGGCTGGACAGTGCCAAGACCCCTCTGTGCTCCACACCTGCCCTGGCTGGGGCTGCCAGGCCAGCAGGGACCGGCTTCAGCTGCAAGGTTCACCCTGGTGCCCACCAGGCTGGAGCCGCTGGACAGAGCCTGCAACTCCCCCGAGCTGATGCCAGCTTGGGACCCGGGACACCCCTAACTTCAGCACTCAGGAGGCAGAGGCAGGACAGCCATGAGTTCAAGGTCAGTCTGGGCTGCACAGTGACTGCCTCAAAAAAACGCAGAAAACAACAACAAAAAAGAGGCCACGGGCTTTGCAGTGGGCAGTGGGAACAGCCACCAGCAGCACAGGAGCGGTGCTGGGAGGCAGCTGAGTTTCCAGTGATGACCACAGCCTCTGCAAGCATGTGTGCACACACACACGCACGCACACACACACGCATGCACACACACGCACACACGCGCACACACACACACGCATGCACCAGAGAAACCTGGATTATAGTTAATAAACTCATAAACGAACTATCAGTTTTGAAGGTATGTTTTCACTAAGAATGGTTTTTCTATTTTATGTAGCAAGCTTTGTTAGCTTTTGATTTTTATTTTTTTGTTGGTGAGAAGATAAAGCTCATTATTTGAAGAAAAATGCAAAAAAATTTATGGCTAACATACCTAAATTTTAAACACATTTTTGGGATAGATGGGACATAGGTTGGGAAATTTTATTTATTTATTTAAAAAAATTTTTTTTAGTGCTGGGAATTGAACTTGGGGCTGTGCACTTGCCAGGCATGCACTTATGTTGGTGAGCTATGTCCCCAGCCCCAGAAATTTTAGATAATCTTGAGTCTAAGAAACTTATAATGCTGCTATAATTATTATTATGTTCATTCATTTGCAACATAATTCCATCTAGGAGAACTAAGCTGAAATTCGGCATAGGTGCCTACATAATAGTATCAATACAGTGAATTGTCTGATTGTCAAGGATTTTATAAATGACTATTACACTTTTAACTCATACTTGTGGCTTTTCATTTTAATGTTGGGGTTTTTCTACGTGACTCCTAAAGAGTCTTTGAATTGCCATTTGATCATTACAGTAGTTTCCCTGTTTCAGTGGCATTAGTGACGAGCTATCGTGTTATAATTTTAGTTGTGCTAACTTATTTAACATTTTAGACTTCCAATCAATGCACATGACAGAAATCTTGTCAGTGTGCACAGTTCTATCCTGAAGTGTTTTCTCCTCACTTGAGATGTGATTTTCTCTAATTCTCTTTGATTTATAGTATGATGCCAAATTAAATTTTCTCAGGATCCTATTAGGTTGAACAATGTGAAATTGCAAAGCTTTGATCATTTTAACTTAAAAAACTATAGTTTCATTAGGGTTACCCTAATAGATATCTCTCTTTGTTGCTAATTTCAGTACTCAGAGGATTTCAAACTATACATTTTTAAAAACATTTTTTACATACAGTTCTGCTCTTTAACTTCGTATCACAGTCTTTCCCCCATGGAATTGCGTGTAAAAATGCTCCTGTTAAACATGAACGGTCTATGTTTACGCAGCTGACTGACTTGGCAGTTTCCAGAACATCAGCGTGAGGTCGCACGTCCAGCAGCACCGCGATGGTGGCGTCACACACTCACACTGCGCGTCCTTCCTCTGGCCAGCTGTCAGCCAATGCTCTGCAGTTAGAGAGAGGCTGTGACCGAGGACAGTGTGGGGAGGAGGTCTGTGCCCAGGAAGGACCTGCGCAGCACTCTGTCCTGGCGAGCTCCTTGTGACGGCGGCCTTGGGGTCCGGGCTGAGCCAGCTGGAACCTGCTGGCGCTGAGCAGCCGGAAGCTGTTTCCCACCGTCTCAGGACAGAACTTGCTCTAGGATGAACGCCTCGGTAGGCAGGCGCTGCCCCCGTAGTTCCACGGGGGAACACTTTCTTGGCATGCCAATCTTAACGAATACTTTCAACTGACACAGCCTAAGTCAAGTCTAATTAGGTGCGTGCTGTTCTCAGTCACAACTTCAATCCAGCACCGCTGGAATGCAGACTTGAAAGGCATCGTTCTGCCAATGTGTAACTACAGCATCAGCATTTGAGAGCTCAGAAGCATCTTAGAAGTCATCTTTTAGGAGCCACGCTCCAAAGACAGGGCTGCGAGAAAGGAGCCCTGCCCAAGGTGGTTTCCACCCTGAATAAGCGTGGAGAGGAAACCACTTCTGAGGATCCCCGAGGCGGGTCGATGCCCCAGTTCTCTATCTTGCTTAATAAAAGAATTCTGGGACCTTGAGGCTTAACTCCTCTTTGGGCCCATGTACTAGAAACATAAGGTTTATTTCAACACTGTGGCTTAAGTAATTAAATATCACACAATATGACTAAAGTTAGAGAAAATGTTTCTTCCAACCTTTAGGGGGAATAATTTCAAAACACAGTGCACAAGGTACGTACAAGGTGATGTATTGTAACAGCTACCAGTGCGTACACTTTGTAGAGGTTGTAGTTCCTATGTCTCACAAAGGAAACGTTTCCATAACCTGTTTTCATAAGTAGTGATAAAATTATATGAAAGAAAAAAGTGCCTTCTTGCCACGACATAAACAGAAGGCATCTCAAATGTAAGACAGTTTTCTAGCACTCACTGTTGTTCAATCATGTGCAACATGATCCAATTGCTGGTCTTTCATTGATTTGTCTTGATTTTCCATGACAAATACATTCTATGAGAAAGCAATGCTGTGCTTCCCAGACCAGAATTTAAAGGGAAACTGGCAACATTAAAAGAACTCATCCTTGAAACGAGGAGCTAGGGACACAGCATCGCTAAGAAAGCAAAGCAAAGGCTTCGACACCAGCCAGGCAGAGGCAGCTCACTGACCCCATGCGATGCTGCGTAACAAAGACTCCCGCTGACAGGTGTACACTGTGGGGACCTTGTGAACAAGGACTGATGAGCAGAAGACCTTTACATGGTGCTCTTTGTTTTTGAAAGTTAGCAGAAACTAGGCAGAGAGAGCAAGGGGGAGAGGTGGATGCTGTGAAACGATGCCTTACCATGTACTGCTGCACGTCGGTGGAGTACACGCTCCGCAGAGACCTAGCATCTGGGGATTCAGCACCATGGGGACAGTCATCAGGCAACCACTGTGCACCCGAGTGCAGCTCCTGGTGGGTTGGCATGGGCGTAGCATCCTGGAGGGGCGAGGCAGGGCGCAGCTCCAGGGCCTGAAGGCGGTGCTGGTACAGCGCATACTCCTCGTCTACCAGCATCTCTCGTTCCTCGCCCAGGTCCTGCAGCACCGGGCTCAGAAACTCCTGCATCTCCCAGGCCTCCGGGCTGTCATCGATCTCGTTTTGCTGGGACCGGAAAGTCTTCCCCAAATCTAGAAATGGTTCGTCCACAAGCTCTTCTCTGAAGTACGGTTCGTCTCGAAATCCCTGAAAATGGAACTTGTAGCTGCGTTAAACTGTACCTTCCTTGGCCCTCGAGGTGCCCTTGGCTGGGAAGTTAAAGTGCTGGCGAACACTGCCACCAACTGAGGTCATGTCCACACAAGTTACAGCCCGGAAAGGCTGGGACCCTCATGGAGGAGGCGGAAATCTGCCCAGGGAAGGTGATCGGCCTGTTACAGGTTCATTATCCATTAACCATGTGCAAGGAATTTGCTAAATATTTAACCCATGCACCAAATATAAAAAGCAGCAAATAAGCAGATTCACTTCAATCCAGTGCCCAAGAAGGCACTACTTAGAAAGTCACCATTAGTAACTTGGAAGGGATTACAGTTATTTAAATGCACAAAAACATACTCAATAAGCTGAAGGTATGGAGAACACGTGCCAATCATTTTAAGTAGGGTTCTTTTACCACGTATAACAGAAATACATTTCCACCTGTGCTGATAACATGGTTAAAAAGGAGCGACTATGGTAAAATTCTAATTGATCTGTATTCACCAAGCAGAATGTCGATCTGCTGCTGAAACGGAGCAGTCACACAGGTGGGGACAGAGATGGACACCTGGTGACCCGAGGATCGAGAGCCTTTGCCTCCTGGGGCACCTGGCCTGGGGGCAGTGAGGTCCAGTTCCCACCAAGAGCTAATGATGACTCCTACTTTAAGCCTAACACGATTGCTCCCTAGCACAAAGCCCCAGGATAAACCTGTTCAGACGAGTATACGTCCCCTGGATAAACCCAGCCTTCACCCTACTTTTATCTCAGTTACACACTGTTGTGGCAACAGTTTTCAATTAATACAGTGTATCAAAGACTTCAATGTGGTTATTTCTTTAAAGAAATGTAGTCAGAGGATATAGCTAAATAGATCACATGGTTATAATAGTTTATCCAAAAATTCTACACTTAAAAAAAACATGACAGATGTTCCAGGGATGTAGATCAATGTGAGACACTGCCAAGACCACCAGTTACTGCTGAGCCAACACAAAACTGTCCCTAATTGCAAAGGACAAAAAGCATGGTTCACTTAAGAATAAAGAAGACAGGGGCCGAGAGTTTAGCTCGCGGCACAAATGCCTGCCTGGCAAATGCAAGGTCTTGAGCTCAATCCCTGGTACGGAAACAAACAAACAAAAAAGAATAAGGACAATAAAGCACCATAATACACTTCCTATTGTGCCAGCATACGGTAGGGTTGCTTGAGTGCCTCTTCAGGGGGAAGTACTGAAGGTGACATCTGGTTGTGTAGCTCCATTTTAAGTGTGGTCTACTTTCAGCAATATGTTCAGCTCCTCGGAATTTAGCACTGGACGAGTGACTCGGAGTGAGCCCTGTGCCGTGTGGACACAGAAAGTGACACAGCTTCCATCTAAAAAATGATTCGAAGTGAGCCGGTTGTTTAATACTCGGCGGGGAAGTGGCAGCAAGCTCTGCTCTGCTCTGCTCTGCAGAACCCTCAGCGCAGAGTGAATCATCCCCACAGTGAATCATTCACCAGGTACCTGGGGGGCTTCGAGCAGGAGAGGCAGCTCTGCATCTCGCATTGCTTCTGCAGGTCCAGCCTTGTCTTCGTTACCGCCTGACTGCAAAGCGTAACGGTTTCCTTCTTTCTCATCTTCCTGAAATGCACACCACGTCACCGTCAGGGAGCTCCGTTAGACAAACCAAGCTCCCTCCAGGTCAATTCTCATCTCAGGCAAGCACTCAGCAAAAGGCATGTGAGCTGCCACAAGGAACAAGGTGCTCGCACGCAAAGGGTGACGTGTGGGCCTGGACTCCCCGCCTTCTCTGAGTACCCCAGGAAGTTACCACCAGGCATGGCCCGGTGCTTGGATTTTCCTGTCTACCCTCAGTGCAACCCCGGCGTGGTGACGCACACTCTAGGAGTAGGGGCTCTGATCAATACTGTTTACCGGGGAGAAAAGGGGTGCACTCATTTTTTGCTTTGATTTTGTTGCTTTTTGGAAGTCAGAAGAGTTTTTATTGGAAATAAGGAGAAAAGGCTCTGGTTTCTTCAGGAGGGGATCTGAAAAGTAGAATTTCCCCTCTTTTTCTGAGATAGGTCTCATTATGTACTGCAAGCTGGCCTTGAACTAACTCACTGTGTGGCCTGGGCTGGCCTTGAACTCACAGCAATCGTCCTGCTTCAGCCTCCCAGTACTGGGATGAGAGTGTGCGCCACCACACCTGGCTCAGGGCAAGTTGGTTTGCCCAGCATCAGGTAATGAGCTAGTTCTGTGTCCAGAACGTGAGTACCAGCTGTCTGCTCTGGGCCTGGGGTCTGTGACCACGTGCTGGGACCCCATCCTCGTTGGGCAAGGTAAGCCCAGGTGCTCGGTGACCCACCCAAGGGCACTCAGCCTCATGAACCACAGGACCAAGAGAACCACAGCTGGCTGGCCGCAGTTCCGCCACCAGGTCGGCCCTGGTCCTGAAGTCACATTTCCAGTAGTCCCTTTGTTTGAGCTGGTCTGAGGGACCCAGGTATTGGACAGATGCTTATTATCTACCTTGAACAAACAGCCTGGTTTTACAACTGCCAGATACTTGCAGGCTCTCTGCCATGCCCACCTTTGTGTCCCCCCATAACGCTCACTCAGGGCTGGGACAGAACCCAGAGCCTGGACAGCCCCATGCTGCAGACACAGGGCTGCCGAGCACCGGTCTGCAGCGCCTTCCAGCTCCGTCGGCCCCACACCCCAGGCTCCACAAGGCTCAGCGAGCCCTGGTAGGAGAGGTGGAGGGACAAGAACACCTCAGAGATCTGTGTGAGCCACTGTGACAGAGAGAAGGGGACCGGAAGACAGGAAAAGAAAGGGTAGGGCAGAAAGGAGAGGAAAGAAAGGAGGGACGGAGGAGAGGAGGGGAAGAGAAAGGAGGAGCAGAGCGAGCGGTGCGGAGGGCAGGGAAGACAGTGCCCCGACCCCTCAGGTGCTTCTGCCCCTTCCCAGCTGCCTGGAGCCCCACCCGCAGCCGCGGTTCCTGGACCCTGAGCGAACCCCTGGGGTTGGCGATTTCTGCAGACAGCGCTCAGGGGCCCACGCCCTGCTCATCCCGGTCCTCTTCTCTGTGGTGCGGTGCCTCCCCCTCCCCAGTCTGCAGGAGGGGGAAAGCGGTGCTGTGAAAGAACTGGGGCAGAAAGGGGAGGTTTCCCACACAGCGCCCAGGAACCTCGCCAGCACCCATCAGCAGAAGTGCAGTCCACTGTGGAGAGGGCTGCAGAGACAGGAGCAGGTTCCCCTCCTGGACTCCCCAACAGTCAAGCAAGTAGCTCGACGTGCCACACAGCCAGAAGCTGAAGCCCTACTTCAGCGATGTGGCAGCCCCGGCCGGCCAGCTGGAGCGCCAGATGGGGCCGGAGACAGCGAAGGCTTTCATGTACCACGCAGGGCCAAGGTGCCACTCAGACCCCGTGTTCAGAGCCGGCACCAAGAACAAAAGCAGGAAGTTGTGGTGGTGGGGAGGAGGTTCCCCATGCAGGATGCCTGGCTTCAGGGTTCCAGGGTTTCTCTTAGAGGACAGCCCCCTGTGTAACGGCAGGGGAAGGGAGCCAGAGGTGGGGGGAGGAAGGCTGTAGGAATGTGGACCCCTGACCTGTCCTGTCCACGCACCCCGTGCCCCACGAGGAGCCCAGTCACTGCACTGCAGACACAGACCCGCCAAAATAAAAATAAGGGGAACCTTCCACATGAGCATAGCCACCCACCTCCGCCCGCCCGCTGGGAGCCGGCATCGTGCAGCAGGCAACACACCCCGGAGGATAGGAGAGTTTCAAAGCAGGGAAGGTTCCCAGCAACGGGTGCTGTGCCGCAAGATGGAGCCTCTTCCGCAGCGCTTCTCCCAGTGTGCACTGCTGCACGAAGCCGCACAGGGCAGGTGGAGGGCCAGGACCCCAAGGGCTGGGGACTCGGCAGCCTCTCGGGGCACCTAGCCATCCCCTGGGCTCCTGGCAGGCTGCAGGCCATGGCTCTGAAGCCACACGGCCAGAGACAGAGTCGGGGTCTCCTGACTCCTGTCTGGCAATCAACTGGTCACCAAGCCCCTCCATCAGATACACCGCACAAGGCCCAAACAGAGACCCCGGGGTGCTGTGGCCGAGGGCCAGGGCCCAAGGCTGCAGGTGCCCACTGGGTTCCTGCTCAGCTCGGCCTCAGGTGAGGTCATCAGCGCCAGGCCTGTGCATGTGACAGAGGCTGCAGGAGAACAGGGCCTGGTGGGCACGGGTGTGGGCCATCGCGTATACCTGAGAACCCTTGTCTGGTATCCCGCTTACGGAGAGTGCCAGCAGTACTGTAACAGTGCGTGACCTTCCAGCCTCACACAGTAACCCCATGCGGTGTGTGGAGCCCAGGAGGCTGGATCGTCATGGCTCGGGATACCAGGGTGAGCGGGCGCTACAGCTTCAGCCAGGAGCCGACAGCGCGCTAAGCACCCGCGCTGACCGTGACCTTCGAGCCCCAAACCCTGCAGGGCGGACGTTAGTTTCTGGATATGGTGAGCCAAGCCCGTTAAGAAACTTGCCCGAGGTCGCACACACATCTCCCTGAGGTCCCTGTTCTTCAGCACCGCATGACTGTTACTTCCACGTCAGCCAAGCGGACACTCACCACCAGCGGCTTGCAGATGCCCAGCTGCACAGTGCCAGGGGGCACGGCCTTCAGCACCTCCACGGCGTCCGCGAGGCTGGCGTCCTCCAGGCTGTACTCGTTGACGGAGACCAGGCGGTCCCCGGGTAAGAGCGCACCGCTCCTTTCTGCCACACCGTCCGCCACCAGGGAGCGGATCACGATCACTGACCTCATGGGGTCTAAGGGGTCCTGTGAACCAAGGCAAAGACAGGTCAGCTCCCTGCAGCCCGTGTGCAGGCCGGGGCGGCTGTGCACAGCGGGCCTGCTGGGACTGGGTGCTGACTCATGCTTCAAAGAGGCCGGAGCCAATCGTGGCTTCTCTGTGCTTCATAGGACACCAGCTGCGTGCTCAACACGAATGGAGCTCACGGGCCAGACTTCTGGAGCCTGACATTTCCTGGGGCCAGAGGAGATCCGAGGACAGCAGGAGGGGTCTCTGCAGTGCTCCAGCCCTGTCATGCTGCAGGCTGAGATGAGGCCACCCTCGCTCCCTTGGCCAAGTCAGTGGTGGCGAACCCACGGCACGCGTAGTGCCATGGGCACTCAGAGCCCTCTGTTGACCTGAGCCCAGCTGGCCAGCAACCAAGCATCAGGTGTTCAGGCCTAACTGCAGCCTTGCCACCTTGTGATAAATAAGCAGGTTTTGGGTTGCAGTTTTGGGCACTCATCTCTAAAAGGTTCGCCATCGCTGCTCTAAGAGAAGCACTTGAGGAAGCTACAGGCACCAGTGCAGAATCCCCAAGCAAATGATAGACGCACAGGAAAGACACAGAAGCCACCGCATCCATCACGTCATTGAGTAAGCTCACCGAGGCCTGGAAACGTGACTCCGGGCAGAACACGCCCTACATCTGACCCTATCACACACACACACACACACACACACACACACACACGTCTTGAAATAACACACCCCAAACACGGGCAAGGCAGTGTCCCTAGTTCACAATATTCCAATAAGCAAAAATGACCTAACCACAAAGCCAGCGTGTGAGTCCTGGGCACTGTGAGGGCCGCATTTTTTCAATTAGATAACAGAGGTGGGTCAATGCCAGCCAGCTCACGCTGCGTGTGGCTCAGGTTGTGCCTGCCGTGCAGGCAGCCCTGGGTTCCGTCCCTAGTACTGCAAGGGAAAAATTAAAAATTTTACATGGAAGCTGGCCAGGAAGCCCACCAAGACCAATCAGACCGAGGCGCGCAGACAAACCTGGTAACAGAACATTCCTTTCTTTGTGCAAGCCTGTCTAACAGGTGGTTTCACAATGTAACTTCAAATGTTTCTTTGTATAACTCCTGTCTTTACTGCCTTTGTAACTAGTGGTGATGGCCTTGTAATGTAACTTACAATGTAACACAACATTTCTTCCGCATATAATCTTTGCTTTTTATAAATGATAACCTTATGATGTAACCTGAAATGTTTAAACTCCTTCAGCCACCCAGGAAGTCACCCAACCCTCCATCACATGTGCCACATTTGCCCTTGTATCTCTCTGCTCATTTTCCTTTTAAAAGCCCTAAAGCTTCACCGGGAGGGGTTCTCTTTTTTTTAATTTTTTGTACTGGGAATTGAACTCATGACCTTGCATTTGCCAGGCAGGCACCGTTCCACTGAACTACGTTCCCAGTCTGAGGCTCTGACGATTATGGAGAAATCCTAGTCAGGTGCCCATGGGTGTTGGGCCTCCTGGATCTCAGGTGCCTTTTTCCTTGTGTTTGGTCTATATTCTGCAAAAGCACTGCACCACTACCTCTAAAACATGAAACAAAACAATTCGTGTCTCCGTGATTCCAGTATATGATGCACCCAGGCCTGACAATCACCACTCATCTCTCCTGACAACAAATCCAAGACACAGAGGGATCCATGGTCTGAGTTTCCCAGTTAGGGAAACTGAGTCTCAGGCTGCAAACAGCCCCACTAGGTAGGGGTGCAGCAGCGAGTGGTCAGGGCACTGGCCCTGCAGCCATCGTGAGGACGATGCTGGGAAGAGAGGCGTGAAGGATGGGGTGGAGCGTGCATCGTGGGGACGCCCCGTGGCATAGCAGTCTGCGTGTCCCCAGTGCAGGAGTGGGCACAGCGGAGTCAGGGCGCTGCCAGCCCGGAGGGCACAGAGCTGGGGTCCTCGAGCTCCGGGCTCTGGTGGGAGTGGCCGGTGTTCTCCGAGGTCTGGACCCTGTGAGTCACACACCAGGCTTCACCTCCCAAGCACTGCTCGGACTTGAGCAGAACCAGGAGCCGACAGCTAAGGCCCCGAGGGGCTGTGCAGACCTGCTGGTCCCTGCCCCTCCTCCAAGCCCAGAGCCGCACACACGGTGGCCGGGCGGATAAAGAGTCAGAAGGAAACACAGCCTGGGGGCCCGAGAAGGACCACAGGGCCCTGCCGTACTCACACCCGCACTCCCAGCAGAGGGCTGTGAGGAGCTGCTGGCAGCATCAGAACACCTGGGTCACACGTCTTTCCAGAATTTGACAACACTGCCACGTTCTAAGCCTGACACACTGACCCATCGCTGTGATGTCCGGTCCTGGGAAGAGGTTCCTTCTTGGAGGGGAGGAGCAACAGACGAGCCCCCACTCCAGGAGGCCCAAAGAGGGAGGAGGCACGGCCTCAGAATGGACTCGACTCTGGAGTGGCCACAGCATCCTGCACGGGGTCACGAGCACACTGAGCTTTGCATGACTACATGGAAAGGCTCTGTGTTAGACCCAAACAGCTCACAGCTACCGCCTGCTGAAGGGACAACTGGAAAGATGACAGTTCTGTAACCAGAAGGATGCTCCAGGAAATAACGGGAACAGATAATGGAAACAGAACTGAACTCGGGGAAGATAACAGCTTTCAGAGCCAGCTGTGGTGCCCCAAGCCTATAACCCAGCACTCGGGAGGGAGGCTGAGGCAGGAGGATGCTTTGAGTTTAAGGCCAGCCTGAACTGCATAGTAAGACTCTGTCTCAAACAAACGAACAAATAAATAAATAAATACGATTTTAAAAATCTTTAACTTTGTGGTAAGGAATGTTCCCAGGAACACCGCTCAAGAATCAAAATGCTGCTTTAGACTAAATAGATGAGTAGCCAATAGAGGGCACTAGAGACCAACTGCAGAGCCTCAGAAATCAGCGTCTCTCAGGAAAGGCTCCCACAGGGCCAGTGTGCTCCCTTCAGCTGGTCACCCTGAGTCACAGTCCTTACAGCCCTTAGAAAACCGCCATGTGCCTGCCAGCACTCAAAAGCCCCAAGGGCAGGTGAGGGCCCGGCCTCACCCCAGCTGGGCAGCTCTGCTGCACCCCTGGAGAAGGCACACACAGTGTGCTCTGGGATCTGGGGGGATAGGAACGTTCGCCATTCATTACAGACAGGGACTATTTTGGAGTTCAGGAAACCTGTGTGGACAGACAGACTTCTGTCCCCTGCTCTCGAGGTCCACCGCCCTCCCTCCTCACCCCCACCGCCAGCACCTGGGAGCAGGCTCCGTCCTCCCGGGCAGCTGTTGGTCACGGGCAGCGGGCAGCGGCCTGTCCCTGGGATCTCGCCTTGGCCGCTCACCTTCTGAGGCAGCACGGAGTCCTTTCTCCTCTGCCCTCCACGGGCAGTGAGTCCTCTCGGCTTGTGGCTCTGTCCCCTGCCGCCCATGGGCCCACCTCGTGCCACCGGCACAGAACCACTGCAGCCGGGCTGTGACGCGCGGCTGCCCGACACCGGAGCCCGGGCTCCTTCCTCTGGGACGCACAGGAGGGCCTGGAGCGCAGTGCTGCGCCCTCGCTGTCCCAGTCTCCAGGAGGGGCCGCGGCCTCCTGTGAGATGGAGACAGCACCCTGCACTCTGCCTGCTGCTACGCTTCTGAGAGTTTACTGAAATTATTCGAATGGTCTTACTATGAGGAGAACGAGAACACGGTCCCAACACTGCTCCAAAGCCTCCACACAGCAGCCTGAGCGCGGCAGACGCAGCGCGTGGCAGTTATGCAGCACCTCCTCCTCACAGACCACGAAGCAGCGAGAAGGCAGCCACCGGCCACCGAGCATGCATGCCACCCGCCCTCCAATCGCCCCACACGCACGGTGGGAGAGTCACCTCCCAGGACTGCAGGGCCTTCCCTCGTCTCCCCCCATCCAGAGGAAATGAAGGAAACTTCAGCACCTCACCGACAGCCAGAGGCAGTCTCTCTACTGTTGGTGCTGTGGCTAGCGCGATGCTGCTTCTTCCTGGGAAGGGTGCTCTGCTGGAGTGAGGACTGGTGCAGACCACAGGCTGGGACACGTCTGTCACCTCTCAGAGGTGCAGGGCCGAGTCCTTTCACACTCATCCCTGGCCCCTGGAGGCCGCTGCCTCAGTCCCAGCAGAATGCACTGCCCTGGCAGAGGACAGACAGCCGGCCATGGTCCCCACCGGTCACCCTGAGCCTCTCGAGACCACCCACAGGAGAGTGCAGGACCTGGGACCCAGCGACACAGACGCGGGACAGTCACCACGCCAGCGTTCTGCAGACACCTGTGTGCATCCTGAGATCAGAGACGCCCAGATGTGCCTGAACCAAAGCCCAGGGCAGGGCGTCACCTGCGCAGGGCGGAGCTGCCTCTCCGGCTCCACCACAGCCAAACCCGGACCCTAGAACCCCAGCAGGCAGCCCCGCTCACCAGGAAGCGGCTGGAAACCCAGCTGCAGACCCCCAGCAGTGCCTGAGAGAGGTGAAGCAGGGCTGCGGGGAGATGGCCCAGAGGGGCAGGCGAGGAGGGCAGGTGACCCCACCAACAGGCAAGGGCGTGGGGCGAGGCACTGCCCCAACACTGAATCCTGCAGTTTTGCTCCTGAGTGTGTGGGGGGAGGACTGAGGTGTAAGAACCAGTCAAAATACTAAACAACCTTTATACTCGCTTTCGAAAAAATCTGCTCTGTATCTAACACCCAAGCTTAAACCACTGACAGGGCAGGAATTCGAACCCATGCAGCAGGGTCGCTGAGCACTAGACCCCAGCTTATCTCAGACAAAAAATGTGACCACCAGTCCCTGTAGCTCTGACCACCACGGCATCCACTGTCAGCCCGGTCTGTTAAAATATAAGGCTGCCAGGAGCCGCAAGAGGAAAAAATCCGGCCGACACAGGCCACCTCAACTCCCCTGTGGCCAGACCTCCTCTCGTGCCACCAGGATGCCTCGCTGAGGCTGCAACAGCCCCGCTCCAGGCGCACACATGTCAGCTGGGACACGGAGCATGTGCTGCAGGGGAAGGGAGGCGGCCACCGGGCCAGGCAGATGCTTCGGTCGCCGTGCGTGGAGCGTGCATGACGGTAACCTGAAAGGGTCTATGCGCGCCAACTCTGGACAGCGGAAGTCAGCAGGTGACACCGGAAGGAGACTGTTCCAGCTCAATGAGAAAACCATGGAAACAGCAACAGCCGGAGACGAGCTTCTTGAGGAATAAAATATGGCCACTATTTTTCAAGCCGCACAGTATTCAGTTAAAATCCACATCGGTTAACGGCTCAAGTTCCAAAATAGTATCTCAAGGAAGTGGATGAAATGGGAAACACAGAAACAACTAGCTCCAAAGGGAGACAAGGTGATGGCTTTGCTCCGCAGAGAAGTGGGTTGGAGGAGAGGGCAGGTGGGGTGACACACGCCCTGTCACACATACAGATGCACACATCTGGAGATCCCAGAGGGTCTGCAGAAGCTGTGGGTCACAGCTTGCATGAATTAAAACCTCCACCACAAGCAGTGTCAGAAAGCGGAGTTCAAAGATTAAAGGCAGCTGCCCTCGGTGGCGCATGCCTGTAATCCCAGCACTTGGCAGGCTGAGGCAGGAGGATCGTTGCAAGTTTGAGACTCCCTAAGCTACAAAGTGAGCTCTAGGCCAGCCTGAACTGCATAGTGAGACCCTGTCTCAAAAAGACAAAAAAAAAAAAAAAAAGCCAAAGATTAAAGGTAAACACAAGCAAGACAAAGAAGACAGACATCCCCCCCACCAGTGACGGTGACAATTCTGAGCCCCTCCCTGGCCCCACCCAGCTATACAGTTTTACAAGTGTCTTCCTTTCTCTGGCTCAGCTTCCTCCAAAGCAAAATGGAAAAGTTGGATGCACACATTATGATTCCCATCCCCCGACTCTGAAATCCCGTCACTAATCCCACCCTGTATCTTGAGGCATATCTGTCCTTAATTTCTACTAGTCACAGAAGCACTGTAAAAAAGAACTGGGGAAAGATGGAAGATACCCCAAATACTCCACTAACCATGAAAAAATGCGCACAGTGGTCACAAACATGGCGAGTTTAGCTGGTGATGTCTTCCAAGAACTCAGTCACTGACTGCACACAGCTACCTTCCCGCGTAGTCAGTCGGTCACCAAAACAACAAAGCACGTGACATTGCGCACCACGCTCTAGATAAGACGAATCTCAAAACATCTTTTCTCCCCTTGCTGTGCTGAGACAACAAAAACAACACGGGGGCTCTCGGGTGGATCAGAGATCACTGGGAGGGTTCTGGTTTCCGATGGCACCAAGGATCCAAGCGTCCACGCTCAGGACAGAAATAAATGTGACTCCACAGTGAGTGCAAAGCAGACAAGCAGGGCACACCAGGTGGTCAGACCGGGGCTACTGCCCGCGCGCTGCCGCCCGGGCACCAGGAGAGAACTTTCCACACCGCGTGAGAACTGGGTGCAGTGAGAGCGGGGTGAGCCTCCGCCACTGAGACCAGAGCCTCCAGGAGGTGTGGGGAGGTGGGTCCCGCATCTCCAGTGGTTGCTCAGAAATTGACCTTCAGAGGCAGGAGGACCAGAATGCTCAGCCCCACCTGGGGAATCCCGCCCTGGGCCGCTCCCTCCTGGCCACTCCTCCCTGCGGCAGCCGAGTCCTTTCCCGACCAGGTGGTGACTTGCTGTGATAACCTATGTGTTCACCTCCCTCTTGGTCCAGAACATGGAACACGGAACAAACCGAACCAGAGAACACCTTCCATCTGGAAGCCTCACCGGTCAGCTGAGACACTGGGGTCCACCAGGCGGACGATGAGAGCGACCTCACTGGGGACATGTCCACACTCAAACATGACCGGACTGGATTGTAAAAAGTGGGTAACATGCAGACAGCATAGTGTGTGCATGCAGTCACAATGTTTTGGCAGCCCCCGCATTGCCAGCGCCAGAACCAAATGAATTTATAAATAAGAAATATATCAACATATTTCAGGAGAAAATTTACATTACCCAAAAGTTGTTATGATTCAGAATAAGTACAGACCCGCAAAATTTTTTAGTTTTTTGGTGGTTCTGGGGGTCGAACACAAGATCTTTGCACTGAGCTAGATCCTCAGATCCTTTTATTTTAAGACAAGGTCTTGCTAAATTGCTAAATTTCAAGGCTAGGCTCAAACTCACAATCCTTGCCTCAGCCTGAGTGCTGCTGAGATTACAGGTAGGCAAGTCACACCTGGTGTAAAAGCTTCTCAAATATTAACTCTGGCGATGGGCATGGTGGTGCACACATACAATCTCAGCACCTGGAAGGCTGAGGCAGCAGAACTGCGAATTCACAGCCATCCTGGGCTACAAGTGGTTCCGGGCCAGCTTGGGCTGCACAGACTCTGTCTCCCAACAACAAACAACCCAGACAGCGATTTGGGAATTCCCACCACCCTGATGACTCCGTACAGAGAAGCCATGGGTATTTACAGTCTCTGCCGTGGCCCTTGTGTCCTCACAGAGGAAATGCTTCCAGGTCCCCACGTTAGTGACCGGAACTGAGGACAAGTGACAAGGCTGCAGGGCCTGGCAGTGACCCTCCCACGACACCCAGACACGGTATGCAAGGACAGGCAGCCCCGCCTTGCCAGCGCCAGAACCAATTCGGGGTGGCGCCCTCCCTGCCGACTCCCTTTGACTGCCCAGACCGGGTACCGGCTAAGCCTGGAGGCCTCCCCGTGAGAACAGGCAGAAGGAGTTGGGAGGCTGTCGCCGCCAAGGCACCTTGGAGGATGCGGAGCTCTCCCGCCTGAGGACAGGGAGCCGGCCCTGCACGGCCTCGCTGTTCTCACACAGAAATGGGGACAGACGTGAGGATGAGGCAGGGGCCAGGCAGGGAGCCGCAGACCCAAAGAGCTGGGGGAGGGGCGAAGGAAGGAGGAAAACAGAACAGAACGCCACAGCCACACCCTGGGGTGCGAATGAGCAGCCTCTGAATTTTGAGTTCCGGAGAAAGTTCCGTTTTGGGCCTGAATGTTTAATGTTTGCGCTCTCTGATCCACGCAGCTCAAACGATGTTGACAGCTGTGAGTGTGCGTCCTGGACTCTGAGCCCGTGTCAGCTGGGAGGAATGGGAAGGCATGGGCTCCAGAGCCAGTGAGTGCTACCAGCCGGCAGCAGTGTGTGTCCCCCAAATCCCACGGCTCCTGCCATCCTGGCACTCAGGAGACTAAGGCAGGAAGATCATCGCATCGGGGCCAGCCTGGTCTACACAGTGAGTTTGAGGCCAGCATGAACTACACGGCAAGACCCTGTTTCAAAAAACCAAAAGAAAAAAAAAAAAACCTTGGCTCTCTTGACAAAAATTAAAGTGCTACATACCCCTCCTGCATTTTAGAGCTCAATCTTCTGATAAGATTAAAACTGGTAGAAGAAATATGAATTCATTTTTGGGCATAGGCACTTTATATCTTCTTGGCTACAAAGGCCAATAAATTAATTACCGACATATAAAAAGCTGAAACAAATTTGAGAGTTATAAATTGCTCTCACTTAATCTGTCCACATCATGGCAAACCACCAGCAAAGTCATGCGCAGGCACCTGGTCACACTGTTTCCTACAAATTTCCTCAATAAAAGAACTCTGTGCCCAAGAATGCACCAATTTTAAGAGATCTGCATGTATGTGCCTTATAGTTATTTTCAAGCAATGTGGTAAAAATGTACGAAGACTTAAAAATACATACCCGTTGGATGAATAATTTACATCTGGAATTTACTGAAAGATTTATTGTCACTTTTTAACAAAATAGTATGACTAAGATATCAACTACAGCCTCACTCAAACTGCTTCCATACTCACAGGAAAAGGAGGCAGATTAAATAAATTACCACGCATCAACAATAAAATACTGTGCAGCCATGAAAAATATAAGATAGCTCTATAAATACAAAAATGAAAGAAGAAATTAATAATTCAAAAAAGAGCTAAGTGCTTAAAACGTGTTTGACATTGAGAACCGGGGATTTAACTCGGTGGTGTAAGTGCCTGCCTGGCAAGCGCAAGGTCACGGGTTCGATCCCTGGTACCAAAAAAAAAGTGTTTACACATCCCGTTTATGTGTCAAAATATTAAAAACACTGTATACCATGGCAACAACAGCAAGACTATTACTTATATAACCACGCACGCAGGACATATTTTTGGAAGAACACAAAAGACAGTGGGTTTTACCTAAAGAGTAACGGGGTTTGTTCAAAGGTAAATATATTTGTTTTCCGATGCTTTTGTGTTTCTTTTGAATTTTCATGCTATATGCAAGTATCACTTCTGTTAAAAACCTCTACAAGCCAGGCATGGTGGTACATGCCTGTAATCCCAGCACTAGAGAGGCTGAGGCAGGAAGATTGTCATGAGTTTGAGGCTGGCCTGGGTTACATAGTAAGTTTAAGGCCAACCTGAACTACATAGTGAGATGCTGCCTCAAACTAAAAAACAAAAACAAAACCAAAAAATTTTGGTGTGTGTGTGTGGGTCATTGCTCAGAAAGCCATTCTGCTCCAATTAAGAGAAAAGCCACCAGGCATGGTGACGTTCACCTATGATCCCAGCACTCGGGAGGCTGAGGCAGGAACACTGCTGAGAGTTCAAGGCCACCTTGAACTACAAAGTGAGTTCAAGGCCAACCTAAACTGCACTGAAATCCTGTCTCAAAAAGACAACAACAAAAAAAAAAAGAAAAAAAGAAAAGAGGCCAATTTTAATATGTATGAGATTTATACAATCTCCTCCTAAAAGTTTAAAAAAACATTGTGCCTGCTTGTCAAACTCAAGGCCCTGCATATGTTCTCTAGCACATGCACACACACACACACACACAAATCCCAAGACCAACAGCCAAAACTGTGCACCAAGTGTTTCTCACGAATCCTGGCCACACAGTACCGTACCCCAGAGCTCACCAACACTGCAGTAGTTCATATACATTCTATTTCTGTTTTACAACCCATTTGTTTTATTTTAAAAATATATAATTTCGCTTTCATAGAAAGGAGTGTTCTCACTATTCTCTTTTTAAGTTGTCGCCCTTTGCCTGTGGATCTGGAAACCTTGACGGTGCTCCCAACAGTACCCACATGTGAGTCACACTCAGCACCTGTGCCCACGCTGCTTCTATGGTCCTCCTTGTCTGAGGCATCCCCAACGTCTTTTAAACTATCTGCTTGGGCAAAAGTGGAGTCAGGAGAGGAGGGGGATGAGGAATAGGTGTGGGAGAGGTGAATTATTGCTTAATAAATTTTACCTTCTAAATCACTGAAATTCCAAAGTACCAGGGGCAGCACTATCGTGGCTAATGTTCAAAAATTGGCGAATGTCAAACATTTCCTGTGAATTATAATCATGAGGGGTTATTCACAGTTCAACATAAATATCTACTTGCCATGCTTAATTTATAAGGTCAACTGAAGGTAAAATCCATATAGTTTGAACTTTTTTCAAGCTTTTTTGGTAGAAATTAAAAATTATACTCAGATTCCCTCATGACTGTTTCATTACTGAACATTAGTCCACAACAAATTACTTGCTCTAACGGAGGACTATTACATTCACAATTATTTTCTTCTAAAGCAATAAACACTAGCGGGTTGCTTACACAGTGCATGTGAGCACACTGTATTAATTAATGTCTAATAATTGCTGAACTTTTACCTAAACACTAAGACGAGAATACTACCAAGCACCTTAGTCTTTAAAATGTGAAAGTTTTTCAAAGCTAGGGAATCGGGAGATCGGCTGTAATAAATGTACCCTAGGGACGGCTGGTAATAAACTGCACATGGAAATGCCACTCATGGCTGTGGGATTAAGACCTGGGGCCCGGCTGCTGGAGCTCCACCTCTAATTCTACCTGCGTGAATTTGAACTGAGACTTAACTTCGCTGTGCCTCAGTTTCCTCACTTCTTAAATAAAGATGAGTCAAGTGCAACATGGAAACCTCGCCTAGCACCTGGTAAGAAAGCGGGTCAGGAGGTCTCGTTGCCCCCGGCAGTCAGGATCAGGCCGCAGGTAATGCTCATCGTTGGCTATACCCCTCCCCCTTCTCAGTGAGGCCCCAAGTCACAGCAAAAGCAGCGAATTTCCCACCGTGTCTGCAACATTTGGGACTGACCAGTATTGCTTCCTCCTCCATTCAAATCAGGGCCAACAAAAGCTACTATCACCTGGCCCTAAGCCTAAGGAGAAACTTAGAACTTCAATCTACAGCTGCTCTCTCTCCTGCTGGTCATTTTCCTTTGCCCCAATCTAATTTCAGATGCCTTTTGAACTTCCTCACTTTGGCTCTGTGATTGACTTCTACAACTCTGTAGCGGCCGAACTTCTTCACTTTCTGCAGCAAATCAAGCTCTGCTCTTCCCTTGGTTACAGGACGGCCCTCAACCCTCGGCACCCCAGGCCTGACGAGGCAGCCACATGGCCTTTCCCGGGCCAGCTCAAGACCCTGCATCTGCTCACTCTCATTTTCCTAAAGTTCAGCCCAACTTATGGAGAAACGCAAACTTCTAGCCAATAACCCACAACTGCGCGATGCACGTGCGGCTGGCTCATCAGTGCTGCTGTGCTGTGGGATGCAATTTCACAGTGAGGCTTGGACCCCACTGAACACAGACCTCCACCTACTCCTCTTCCTGCTCCAACTTGGCTGTGTAACGTGGAGACCAGAGGAACACATGCAGCATGGTCCATCTCTGGGATGACATCAGAAACGTTTGCATTCATTTTCTAAACAGGATGATGGGTAATAATCACATTTCCACAACAATCTGACACTTCCTGCTCCTTACAGACCAACTCACTTAATCCACACAACCCTCGGCATCACTGTCCCGCTGACATAAGCATCTGTGAGGCAATGTGCAGAATCCTGCCAGCTCGTCACGAAGCTCCTCTCCCGGGAATCACGCCTCTTGTGAGAAACCTGTTTCACTGAAATGCCCTCCGTGGAGCCAAAGCTCCTGAAGTTCCTGACACGGCTGGCTGGGTCCCCCACCACCTGAAGCCTGCTCTAATGCTTTCTCCTCACCCCCAAGCTGTCCACATCCCCTAAGCCAGCAGGGCAGGCACCTGCACCCCCTCAGTTCTCCCAGGATGCACTGCACCCAGGGAGAGCTGGGAACACGGCCTTCCCGGCTTCTGCACAACCCCTGTCTGACCTTGCAGAAAATACTCCTGAACCCTGGGATTTATTACCTAATTATAAGGGAAGGCACAGCCAGTTAATTAACTTGTCCTATGCCCAACTGTAAGCTGTGTTCACCCACTGCCTAAATGTCACAGCGGCTAAGTCTCACACACTGCTGACAAACGACACGGATGCGCTGCTGCCCACCTACAAGCAAGCGGACGGAGACTGATCCCAGCTCGGGAGCGCCAGTGCCCCACGTTCAGCTGCACGGACACGCTGAGCCCCGTGAGCGAAGCAGAACGCCGTTCAGGGACTCGCTCGTCTCAGTTTCCCGAGAAACACAAAGGGAAGGTGAGGAAAAGAGAACACCCCAGAATTCCAAGAGACAAAATAAAGCCCCACACACGCAGGCGTGCACACATACACCAACACAGTGACGGGAAAGCACCTCTGTTAGCACCGTCTGCAGGGCACGGTGCGTGCCCGCAGGTGAGAATGTGGCGCTCAGCCTGGCCAAGGGGCCTCCGCTAAGGGGGCCCGAGCTCCTGGGGCACTGAGGTCTTCTTTCCACGTTCCCTGAGTCTTTCAATCCTGGGGTTCCTCTCTGCTATAACACTGCAGTATTCAAAATATAAACCTCGCAGGTGATGTCACTGAGAGAGTAAGCATAAACACTAGGTCACACACACTGTAGAGAAGGCACACACAGAGCCTGGTGTGTGGCACACACCTATAATCCCAGCACTTGGGAGGCTGAGGCAAGAGGACTGCAAGTTCAAATCCAGTTGAGAGTACATGGAAGATTCGTAGCCAAGGCCAGCTTGGACTACATAGCAATACCATATGTCAAAAAGCTTTGTATTTTATGTGTGTGTGTGTGAGATAATGGAAAAGCAGCTGACTATCTAAGACTATATCTGAAAGGTGTTAAGTTAAATCTCAAGTATTAAAAAGCTTAACAAACTCCCATGGAATGTGCTCATTTAATTTCAGCTAATTTTGGGCAGCTGCACTGCCCAAATTCTGCAAATACTTATTAGTTACTATTGCCAGGTACTAAAGCTAAAAAATGGGAGGAAAAGTCTCTGCCATTCCTTTCATAGGCCTTAATACTCACCCCTACCCAAGCTTCCGGAATCCGACAGTATTGATATTTCTTGATAAAAATGTTTCCCAAAATACTCTTTTGGAATCAACAACTTGTAATTCAGTGATAGTCCAAAGACAAGTTACAATAAAAGAGGGCTATTTGGCACAGGCATATGCCAGCGGAAGTGAAATAGATACCATTTATTTTATTTTAGTAATTTTGAGTCACACTGCCAAAATACAGAAGTCAATGTTCTTACATAATGCTCAAAATGGTTTTCTTTTCATCTGTTCCTGATTGCCTAATTATATTTTTAAAAATTGATGTTGATGCTGCTTGGCATTTTATACGCTTTGATAAAGTACATTCTGCTTTATTAAACCGCGGTGAGTCTAGGAGGCACTAAATACTAAAATATGCATGTTAAGGGAAAGATTTCTGGCCAACAGTTTTATTCTCCCACATCATCAGAGGCTGAGAAATGTGACAGTGACTGGTGAACCACGGTGACAGGTAGCTGTCCTCTGTGCCCTTGTGTGGCCCGCAGTGGGTTAGGAGTTTTGCCCAAGTTACAACTGCAAGGGTACAGGTGCTGAATCTCATGATTCATGTGAACACGATTTCACCAAGAACAGTTCTACTTCTTAAACTCATTAACAGGTGAGCAAAACCACAAAAACCTCAAACAAAGGGAAGGGAGGGGAAGCAAATATTGGGGATGACCATTAATGTGCACAGGGTTTCTTCTGGGGGTGCTGAGCATATCCTAAATTTGGTGCTATGCCAGGTGTGGTGGTGCATGCCTGTAATTCCTGCACTTGGGAGGCTGAGGCAGGAGGATTATTGCAAGTTTGAGGCCAGCCTGGGCTACAAAGTGAGACCCTGTCTCAAAAAAACAAAACAAACAAACAAAAAAACCAAGGTAAGGTGATGGTTGCATAACTCACAAATACACTAAAATCAACTGAACTCCCCTTACACCTATCAAGCTCTCTTCTCTAAAATCTCACAGATTGCTCCCCGCATAAAACTGCTGCTTTCTACACTGTCTGGTTCTTACATCACCCAACACTGTGGTCACTAAGAGCTACCAGTTTTCTTTTATAAAATAAATTGCACTTTATTTCTTCAATACGCCATATTTAATGGACATATAGCGCTTCTACTTGGCATCAATTGTGATTTGACTTTGAAACAATTCAGCCGTGTTGCATCAGCTGGCATGAGTCCAGAGCTCTCCTTCCCTTGGTGACTCTGCCAGCAGGGGAGAGGTTCCACTGCACTCCGATTTGTGTTGCTGTATATGTCCATGCGATGGTACAGAACGTGGCCACCCACTAACACCCATCGCCATGTCTGTCGGGAGATCAGGTGTATGTTTCTGGTGGCTCTGCCTTGCCACCATCCGGCAAATGCTTGGGGCTGGAAGACGACTTAATGCGCTGCTGGCCAAGGGAGACATCGTGGAGCACCAGGTGAAAGTGCAGCTACTGCAGCTGCTGGCTTAGTGCAAATTACTTTAGAGCTACTTATTTTATCTTTGTTTTTTGTGGGTACTGGGAACCAAACTCAGGACCTTACGCTTGCCAGGCAGTCACTGTGCTGCTGAGCTATATCCCCAGCCCCCAGAGCTACTAATTTTAAAGCTAAGAACAGAAGAAATATAATATCCCTTCTTTGGGATTCAGTTTTGCATAAGTCAATGGGTGCCTTAAACAATTACGTCTTCATATAGCTCTAACATAAGCCAATCCCTCCAACAAAACAAAAATAAACAGAAAACCCTCTTAGGGTTCTTCTACCTGGTAATCCAGAATGCTGAATCCTAAGCCTTTATGATCTTTCACCAGCTCAACAATCTTGACTTCTGGAGACCACAGGGCTAGTTCTCCATCATCGTCCTCTTCAGTACTGGCATCAACACTCTGCTCGACCTGGAACACCAAGGAGAAAAGCCTCAAAACCGTCCCCCGTTCTCAAAAGAATGAACGTACAGAGTCTCACAGCTTCTTTGCAAACCAGGGCGTTCCCTTCGGCATGCAGTTTTTCTTTATGATCTTGTTAAAAGCACCATGCACTGGGACCCAAACAGTCAGGACAGGATCTCTATGAAACTCCAAGCATTTGAAAACACTAATTGTTCATACAGGCTTCTTAAAAATGCAAAGTACATGTTTCATTGAAAGTATTAACACTGACCTCTTATACTTCAATGAGTTCTCTCATCCCATTAGAAGCATAAAAGGAAAAATATGCAATTTAAGTAAAAATAGAAACATCATACAAAATAGAAGTGCCAGTGATCCTGGAGAGGCAAGACCACTGCACACGGAGGCCCAGGAGTCAGCCCCACGGAATTTGAGGGCTGAGAACTATGTGGGCACGGCAGGGAGACAGCTGCTGACTCTCACAGAGCGCTGGGCTCCACACACAACCACGATGGCACCACGGAAATCCAGGTCCCTGCCCACGGACTCAGTTGCAGGTGGCAGAGGTGGGGTGAAGGTCAGGGAAGCCGAAACCCTCCCAGGCAGGTAAAGGAGACCCCAGCATCCAACCAGGGTGGGCAGACTCGGAAGCCAAAGCTGTGGGAGGAGGACAGTGGTGTAAAAGATGACAAAGTGTGCACAAAACTCCTCATGGTTCCCGTGCTTGTAGAGGAACAGTCTGAGAGGGGACCTGCGCCCCTCCACCCTGCAGCTGCGCCTCGCAGGGTGCAGCCTCCAGCCTCTCCGAACCATGCAGACACCCCGGGGAACTGGTCACAGGTCCTCAGGCTGAGAAAGGGAAGAGCTCAGGCCTCCCTAACACCTTGACCGTACCAAGGTGCGCTGCGCCACACTAGCAACCAGAGCAGGTGATGCAGGCAGTTCCTCAGCTGTTCCAAACTCACAGCGCAGCACATCCACGTCACCGGCATTTCGAGGAAAGAAAGCTGCAGAGAGCTGAGTGGAAAGTACCCAGGGGACGCATCGCTGTGTCCTTCAGATGAAATGGCCTGGGCGGGGCTCCCTCTCTCTGCCACACCATCCCTCCCTGTGTCCCTGGGCCGCGCCCAGCCGCCTGGTACCTGTGTCTCAGGAGCAGAGGTGTCGGGGGCCCTGGGCTCATCATCCACAGAGGCCCCGTCATCAAACAGCCGCCGGCAGCACACCAGGGTGAAGGGGGGCGGCGCCTCCTTCAGGAAGGAGACGGCTTCCCGCCGGGACTTCCCGAAAAGCTGCACGCCGTTCACCTGGGGAGAGGGGTTGGCACTCAGACTGGGGGAGACGGGCAAACCTGTGTCGTCTCCAAAACAAACGCAGGACACAGCCTCGTTCTCTTCTGAACACAGGTCTAAGTTTAACTACATTGTCATAGTATTTACTCAAAATGTTCCAAACCCTCAAAATTAAGGCTGAATCATCACTGAATTCAGGTGGAGAAAGCATAAAGTACATGGAGAGTAGAGCTGAGAGCGCCTGACCTCTCTAATGTCTCATGCATTTGTGGTTTTTCCCCGGCTCTCCCAAGACTGTCTCTGACCCGTTCCACTAATCTCTGCAGAGAAGCACTGCAGGCCTGGCATGCACACTGCACGCCTGGGATGCACACTTCATGCCTGGTATGCACACTGCACCCCTGGTATGCACACTGCACACCTGGCATGCACACTGCACCCCTGGTATGCACACTGCACACCTGGCATGCACACTTCATCCCTGGCATGCACACTGCACCCCTGGTACACACACTGCACACCTGGCATGCACACTTCATGCCTGGCATGCACACTGCACCCCTGGTACGCACACTGCACCCCTGGTACACACACTGCACACCTGGCATGCACACTTCATGCCTGGTATGCACACTGCACCCCTGGTATGCACACTGCACCCCTGGTATGCACACTGCACACCTGGTATGCACACTGCACACCTGGCATGCACACTTCATGCCTGGTATGCACACTGCACCCCTGGTATGCACACTGCACTCCTGGTATGCACACTGCACACCTGGCATGCACACCTCATGCCTGGCATGCACACTGCACACCTGATACACACACTGCATGCCTCATACACACACACATGCACACTCTGCTGACTCTTCTTAGCCTTTGCACTGCCCATGAGCTTTGCTACAGATGCCAGCACCCAGCTCAGGGCTGTGGAAAACCGTGCCTTCTGTGCCAGTGCCCACACCGAGGGCCCTGTATCAGAAGCTACCCCCACTCCCAGCGCCCAAGGCGTCCCATGCAGGAGCCACCACCGAGAAGGAACACACATAACACACGCCCGCTCCACTCTCGTGAGCCATGCTGACGCGGCCACTGTGTGTCCACAGCAAGCATGCCACTCTCGAGTTACTGTGCACAAATGTTTGTGTTTCACAAAGATTCTGTGGTAATGATTCACCTTTTCCACCAAAAATCACTCGTTTGCAAATTTGTGTGGCACAGGATAAAGGCAAGGCCCACTCACTTGTCATGTGTGTCCCCTTAGCTCCGGGCCCCTGGAAGCTGACCTGTCCACTCCCCTCCTCTGTCCCCTTCCCCCGAGCCCTCCCACCCGGGGGCGGAGCAGCAGCCTTAGCTGCTTCCCTCCCAGCACAGCTGGGCGGCACTGATGCCCGGCTGCCCACAGAGCTGGTTTTCTGGGGAGCAGTGTCCTGGATCCCTCACACACTGGAACCGAGGTCGCGGTTGCCATAAGCAGCAGGCAGGGCCTGCTGTCCCTGGGGCACCGGAGCCTGTCACAGGCTGCACTCACACAGCCTGGGCTCCTCATTATTCACACAGCCTGGGCTCCTCATTATTCACAAAGGAACCAGTGCTGGCTGAGTTCTCACACCGCCTGGACACCAGCAGACTGGGAACCTGACGATCACACTTCAGTCCCAGCGGGACCACGTGGGGGCTCAGGCCAAGGAGTTGGCAGCACATGAAGGCCCTTGCTGGAAAACCCTACCAGAATGGGCGGGGAGGCCTGGCCCAGCAACGCCTGGGCCACGGCCAGACAGCAGAGCCCCTGCAGCCCCAAGGTGAGCCAGCGGCGCTGTGCGCACGCAGGCCAAGCCTGGGCCTCACTGCCGCAGAGAGGAGGTCGCCGCCCAGGTTTCTGTCTTGGAGCAACTTTAGATACTTACTCAGCTCCCTGCTTGTTCCCGTGCAGCAGAGCTGGTCGCCTTCCTCCTGCTTCTTCTCCTGGGTGCAGAGGGGGACCCCACTGAGGCTGGGGTTGCCTACACTTGCTCTACTCCCACCCAGCCAGTGGTCCTGTGACACCAGCCAGCAAGCAAGCCGTGTACCACTCAGCTTTCACAGAGAGCGAGAACCGTGAGCCTCACATTATCCGCTTTACCATCCGAGGCATCAGTGAACCACAGTGGTCCTACTCGCACCTCACATCTCCCAGGTAGGTCTCAACAGCTGACACCCAGGGTCCCCAGGCCATGCCCTGCCACGCAGGGGAGGAAGGTGGCCCATCGCTCCACAAAGAAAGCAAACTCATCCAGCAAAATTCAGGAACTGCTCTGCCATGAGCGGCACAAGCGCGCCCTCCCTCCCACACCGCGGCGGAGAACCGACTTTCCACAGGAGGAGAGGGTGGGTGTTTAAGGAGACATCAACTGCACCTGAACACTACCTAGTACAGACACATTTAAAAACTTCACTCTGTCCCGCTAATACAAAGGCTCATCAAAAACCGGGTGTGTATTTAAATAAACAAGTTGTTACAGTGAGAGACACATTGCTGTCAATCCCTCTCCAGATCCTCTCCCCACACACACACATCTCATCGACCTCCCCACTTTCTACAGCAGTCCTGCAGTCCCTTTCCTGTGTGTCTCTATAGGTGTGATCACAAACACAATGAATGCGGCAGGTGTACGAACATGGCGCTGTCAACTATTCACCAGATATGACACTCTCGGACCTCTGGCTCGTTCCGGAAGTCAAGACCACCATGGAAAGTAAACATCTTGAATCAATTCAAGACATTGAGGCAGCCAGGGCAGTGTAACTAAAGGGGCTCCAGGAATAGAATGTATTTGGAAAAATAGTGAAATGGGAATTAGGAACCATGGGCTGACGGTTTCATTCTATCACTAATTCAGTGCATAAAACTGCAGAATCGAAGTTCTATTTTCTCATCCATTGAGGTAGAAGTTTCAGTGCTTTTATTTGTTTGCTGGGCTAGCAATGAAATTTTCCAATGTAACAGTCTCTTGAGAAAGCCCTGTTATGTCTTCTGTCTAGCTGTCCCCTCAAAGCTTCAGGCACTCACAGGTGGGCCTTTTCGGAGGTGGCTGGATCATGGGGTGTGATGCCAGGATTAAGGATGGATGGTACTAAGTTAGCCCAGTGACTGGTTTATCATGTGTCTGGGTGTGGATAATAGGGGGCCCAGCCTGGGTGTGGGAGGTACCACCCAGAAAGCAGGTACCCTGGAGGGGATAAAAGGGAAAGGGAGGCCACTGCTGCTCACAGCTTGCTACCTCCTGCCTGCCCTGCCTCAGACTGTTCCTCCTCAGTGACGGCCCTCCCCTGTGCTGCTCTGCCTTGGAGCCAGCTACTCGGGACTGGAACCTCTACAAACTGTGAGCTAAATACACCTTTTCTCCTTTAACTTTGGTAGTGGCTATTTTTGTCTCAGCAATGAAAAAAGTAAGACAAGTCCTTGACAGCAGATGAGCTCTGGCAGTGCTCTGATGGAGTCCATCCCAGTGACAGTCCAGTCCCAGAGGACAATCTGAAGAGCAACTGTGCACACATCCACCAGACAGAAGCTTAGAGTCACTCAGCTAAAGCCTTGTTAGAAATAATCCGAAGAACCTGCAGTCCATGAGACCACACACTGCAACTGAGGGTCAGGGACTAGACCCTTCACTAAGAAAAACAGAATGAAGCTAACAGGCTTCTTAGTCTAACGTTATCTAAGCGAGTCACCGGGACATGTCAGGAACCTCAGCAGATCAGGACAGGGCCTGACTGTGTGCACCCTCTCCCTTGTCACACATAAGCTGTTAGTGGTTCTAATCCAAGTGGCTGACACTCTGTTGGCATTGGTGACACTGTAACTCAGTGGACATGTGTCCCTGTGTCCCCCGGCATCTGTCTTCCTCCATAAATCTTACCTCGAGAAGTTCATCTTCTGGCTGCAGGAGGTTCAGGGTGTCCACGGGCCCTCCGGGAACGATAGAAGAGATGTAGTGGTGCCCATCGAAGGAGTCCACCTCCATGCCCAGCCTCAGCGTGTGGATCGGCAGCAGCTGCAGCAACACACAAAGCCACGGCATCAACATGACAAGGACACACTCACTCCGTGTCCAGCAGGGGTCGCTCTGAAGTGCAGCAATCACCACTTGGCTCTGGTCACCAAAGTCCCAGAAGACCACCATGGGGACAGGAAGCCTCAGGTAAGGTGACAGAGGCACTGGCCTTCTTGCTCCCCTTCCACTGTCCCACACGCCCTGGGAGTGGACGAACAGATGCGCAAAGTCCTCTCTCCCCTGGACCCCAGAGCACTTCCCACAGCCCCAGAGTGCACTGCTCTGCTGCCCAGAACACTCTAACCTGGCTTATTATCCTATGCGTTTCCTCCTACACCCGCATCCAAGTCACGTCACTTCCGGGAAGCCTGAGCTACTGCAACTCTGCCCTGGGTTCCAAGCACCACTGTCAAGACCCACAACATCCTGTGTTTGGAATTTTGTCTTTCTGGTTCGCCCTCCACCACCCCCACCCCGACGTCGAGTCTGCACCCGCCATCCCTGTAGGGCTCTGGAACAGCACCAGGTGCTGAGCCTGGGTGCCCTGGACACCCTCTGAGCAAGTTAACCTGTGAAAGACGTCTTTGCCATGTAGCCACCTCCATTTGCGACAGCAATCACTACTCACTCCAGAGCCAAACCCGTCAGTGTACATGTCTACACAGCCTCAGATATGAGTTGAGGGCTGAGGCAGCACAGCCAGCACCAGAGAAAAGAGCCAGAGTCTCTGCTGTACTCAGTTTTGGTGGTGGCAATGCCGAAGTCCCTAACCTTTAGAGAGGAAGCCAGTGGTGTTTCCTCACGGCCCTGTGAACTCCAATGCAGTGAGCAAAGTTAGCTGTTAGTCACATTTCCTACAACAGCCTGTTCATCCGCGAACACCAGGCCACATGGACTCTCCTCAGCATGGAGGAAACCACAGAAGGTGGCTGTCAGTGCCCTTTGGCCCCTGCTGTGCCAGTCATCCTCGAGCTGCCACCTCCCCTACGTCACCAGCTCTGAGTCCCCACAACCCACAGGTCTTGTGTCAGATACCACCTGGGCTCATTTCCGGCCTGTGCCAGAGATGCAGGCAAAGGCAGAGTGGCAAGTAGTCAGCCTCAGGCCTGAGGCAGGAGGGCTTCTGCCCACAGCTAAGTGTCTAAACATGAAGCAAAGTGCTCCCACTACCGAGCAAGTGGGCACATTGGCCACCTGTGGCACAAAGTGGCCTGGGGCCTGACGCAAGACTACCATCCTTTCCCTTGCTCTTCCCTCGCTGAGACTGCCCCATTTCCCACAGCTGCCAAGTCCCAGAAGTGACCACACTGGGTCATGGATGCTGGGATAGAGACACGCGTTTTGGTGACACACCTCATGTTGCTAATTACACTCTCGGCCACAGAGCGCTGCAGGGACAGTCTGCCCACCCATCTCCGCCAGCCGCCTTCCTCCCTCAGTCAGGAGGTCAGGGCACCTACTGCAGGCAGAGTTGTCAGTGTCCCCACAGAAGTCATCTGTGGAAAGCAGTCTTGTGGAAAGCAGACATCATTAAAAATTAAATTACAGACTTTTCTGGGAAGATGGCAGAGTGGTAAAGAGCAGATAAACAGCCTCTTCAGGATTTTGTGTGCAGACACTGGAATATAGCAATGTGAGGAACAGAAAAAGGAGGGAAGTTGGTCCCCAGGGCCCAAGAGGGATGTCAAGTGAGATTTGAAGCCCATGGGGAGAGTGAAGAGAGACTTCAACGCAGAAGGAGGTGGCAAGCTGTGCTTTCTCCCTGAGCCCCAGCTTGTGGCATGGGAGGGGCGGCTTGAACCTGCAGAGGCACAGGAACTACTGGCAACCCCAGGCCTCCATGGAGCAGCGAATGAAGCAGACTGCAGTGGCTGGTGAGTTATTTGGGTCCCCTAGGAGAGGGAAATTGGCCAGAGCTATCTTGGAGAGGGGTTAACTGAGTTCAGAACTCACAGCGGCCCCAGACTGGTTCCATCTAGTAGTTGCCAGTGTTAGGATGAGGCAGAACCAAGTTCAGGTTGACAGGAGGTACGTGCAGTGCTGCAAGCTGAACAAATCAGGTTCCAGAATCACAGTCAGAAACAGGCTTGAACTTCAGCGGAATCAATTATATGGAATTTTCCATTATCCTACTGTAAAGCTACAGCTGGTTTGTGCATTAATCAGTATGGATCTGGAATGTGCACATTTTGCCTACCACTGAGCAGAGAAAAGCCTTCAGTAGAAAGTTTTTTGTTTGTTTGTTTCTTTTTGGAGGGGTCTTATTTTCTTGATTGTTTTAGTTTTATATGCATGTGAACATTGTTTGTAGTTTTCTTTTCTTCCTTGTTGCTTTGTTCTTATTTTATTTGTTCCTTTTCTTTTCCTCCTATAATCTTTACCAGTTTCACCAAGTTTGAGTAATCTTCCTTGTCTTCCAGTTTCTTTTTTTTTTTTTTTTTTTTGTACTTAGAATCAAATTCAGGACCTTGCGCTTCTCAGGTGGGCTCTGTGCGGTTGAGCTACATCCCTGGCCCAGAGCCTTGTTCATAATCCCCTCTTCTTCCACTATTTCTCTATTTTTTTCCCCCAGCCCTGTTGTGGTTTGTTTAAATGTCCCCCCAGAGCCTCATGCAGTCATGGAGGCAGCTGACTCTAGTATGTGTTACTGGTTCGTTGTCCAGCACTGGGATTGGCAGTGTGAGTGCTGGACCCGCCCAGGGGCAGAGCTGGCATACCGTATAAGGGAAGGAAAGAGTTGTGCTTGGCTCCCTTTTGCCCTTTTCACTCTTGCCACTTGCTGCCACCATGAACAGCTGCCTCTTAGCCACGCCACCCTGCCTTGGAGACAGCTGAGTAAGGACTGAAACCTCCAAAAATTGTGAGCTAAATAAATCTTTCCTTTTCATTTTGGGTGTCATGTATTTTGTCTCTGCAATGAGAGAAAAGTAACCAAAACAAGCCTCTTTTAAATTTTCTCCCCTGAGGGTAAAATAGTCATATTGAGGGCATATTAACTGTATATAATATTCTCGTTTGTTTTAGGTCTTGTTACAAACCACAAATCTAGTTTATAGGGTTAAAAGTACAAATTAATAGTTACCACAGTCTGTCGTTTTCTAGGCTGTTTGATACTACTGTTATTACTGATTGCACTATGTTAGCCAGGGTGCCACAATTGATCCAATCAGTTATTCCTCCTGGTATGACAAGAATGAGATTGCGTAAGGGTCGTAAATAATACTATAGGCCAGTACCAAAAACTCAGGGGCTAGGTCAAATATGGAGCAACATATCATCCCCAATAAATAGAAGAGGTAGGATCTTGCAACAGACTCAAAACCCCAAAGCCAGCTCTATCTGGAAGGCATCTCTTAGAAGCAGACATTTCCTAAGGGTTCTCAATACTAGTGATAAAGTTACCTACCACAAGCAACTTACTAGCACCAACTCAGGAGTTAAATTTTAAGAAATAGAAAATGAGAAGACATGGAACAAGATGGAACCCCAGACTTCCAGCTTGCCAAAGGCAAACACAGGAGGCAATGAAGTGAAACAATTCAAAAGTCAGAATCTGGATCCTCTGAAGTGATAACAGAAGTAACAAAGCAGATTAATGAGGCCCTAGAAATAATCAAACTGGAAGTAACTTATCAGATAACAACACAGATGGTGTGCATCATGAAAGACACAATTAGTGATTCTAGAGCAGATATAGATAAAATTTTAGAAATGGAGGAGTTTAGCAAAATGATGGTAATTATGAACACCCAAAGGGAAGAAATGGAAACCAATGAAACAGATTCAAACAAATATCCAGGATATTAAAAATTCCATTGAAAATATATTCAGTAGGATGAGCAAATCTGAGGACAGAGTATCAGATCTAGAAGACAGGATTGCAGTTAGTGATGATGAAAAGAAAGATTTATTAAAAGTAGCAAGAGACTACAAAACAATCAATCCAACACCTGCTATCTGATGCAAAGAAGAATAACCAAAGTTTGATAGGAATCAATGAAAAGGCAGAAGATAGCACAAATGACAAAAGAAACCTGTTCACATAGTAAGGGCAGAAACATCTCAATCAGGGGAAAAGAATTTGACATATAGATAAGTAAGGTGTACAGAACTTCAATTAGCCATGAGAAAAGAAAAAACCTACACTAAGCCCTATCATAGTCAAGATTCCAGAAATTCCAGAATATTTAAACCTGCTAGAGAAAAAGAATCAGCTATAAAGGAAAGCCCATCAGATCATAGCAGACTGCTCAACACAAACTCTCAATTCAAGGACAGCTTGGAATGAAGTATTTCAAGCATCAAAAGAAAACAACCTCCAGCTCAGTGATGTATCCCAAAAACCTATCTTTCAAAATTGATGGAGAAATAAGATACTTCCATGACAAAGAACACCTGAGGAAATTCATGACCACAATACCAGTACTGTAAATGTTCTGTAGGATATTCTAGAAACAGAAAATGAGGACTACAACCTATGAACCCAAAAAGGATAGATCCACCAGGCAAGAAATTAAAGAAGCTGAAGGCTGAAGAAAAGAAGACCATCAACAGGAAAATAACATGACAAGCATAAGCCAATATGTATCAGTCATAACCATCAATGCTAACGGTCTCAATTCACCAATCAAAAGAAAAAAACTGCCAGAGTGGATCAAGAGCACTTCGTGCTCCCTCTGCGGCAGACAGAGGGTCACTCCTGAGCTGGGGGCTTCCAGAAGTGCTGGGGCTCCTGTGTCCCTGGGGTATCCCAGCTCCTCTTCCCGAGAGCACACCACGCCTCCAGGACACCTGTGCCAACGTCCTGGGACCTGTGGTCACAGTACTCACCAAGATTCCTGCGCGGGAATTTAAAGAATGCTCTTAACAATGTCTTAAACAGCGCTTACCTTTGAGTACTTCTGCAGCTCGGCGTCATCTGCAATCTGCGGGTCCAGAGTGGCGACCTGAACACAGAGAAAGACACACGTCCGGGAGAGCACCTGACCTCGTGCCTGCCTGGGGACCCTGAAAGACCTGCGAAACCTGGGCGCTGCTGTCACCACTGAACACCGTCCCCAACAGCTCTGAAATGGGTACATGCGGCACCTAATGTAAAAGTTCTGAGGCTATTTGGGTTTTTGTGGTTCTCCACATCAATATTTCCTGAGTTGTCCCAAGCAGTACTTTCGGTATCTGGGATTGGTGTCAGCACCCCCATGGGAACTGAGCCACAGGTCTGTCCAAGCCGGTCAGTCACACAGGACGGGCCCTGTGTGCGTGTGATCCACACACAGCCTCCCACATTCACCTCCCACCCAGGTTACTCACGGCACTTAATGGGCTGCAAATGCCACAGAAACAGGTGCCGTGCTGTGCCGAGGGGTGGCATGGAAAGTCTGCACGGGTCCAGTGTAGACACAGTGTCTTTCAAGAATCCACTTAGATCTGAGCATGAGGGACCCACAAACACTGAAGCGGCAGACACAGAGAGCTGACTCGAGTCTGTTCAGAAATTCATGCTCCCTAACAGCTAACGTGGCCTCTATGGCATCAGACCTTTAACCACTGCACTGTGCACCAAAGCAAGATTGTGGCCATTCTACTCTCAAACCCAAGCCCTAAAACAAAATCTGCAAGTCAAGGACGTCCAGTGAGTTGGGAAACTGTGACCCTCTGGCTTCCCTGGCGAGCTTGGGCCTCCGAGGGGAGCAGCTGGTCATGACCCCAACATTAAGACCCTGTCCCCACAGGAGAAGCTAAGCTTCTCAGCTGGGCCTGGAACCCGACACAGTAGGCGCCCTGCCGTGCGTGAGGCACTCTCCTGCCGAGGCGCCAGCAGCACAAAGTGCGTGTGCGGGGCGGGGCAGGCGAACCATGCCCATCCTCAGCTCCTGCAGCCCAAGTTCCAGCAAGCGCCCCGGCAGACAGCAGAGGCAGAGCCACTGCTCCACCTGGCACTCCTCAGCAATCAAACACGCTGTCCCCTCAAGTTTCAACTTCAAATCCCATCTCCTCTTTCTAGCTCCCTTGCTGTGACCTTGCCGCGTGACAAAAAACCCACGCAAAGATGCTCATGGGGAAGACAAAACTTTAGCAAAGAAGAACCTGGTGGTGAACCACCTGTATTTCCTTGACTATCAGAACCACTAAGTGTAAGCCAGGCGTGGTGGTGCACACCTGTAATCCCAGCATTCAAGAGGCTGAGGCAGGAGGATTGTTGCAAGTTTGAGACCAGCCTGGCCTGAGTCCCAGGCCAACCTGAACTTCATAGTGAGACCCTGTCTCAAAAGACAAAAAACAAAACGAAACAAAAAAAACCACTAAGTGTAACCCCAGTACTCAGGAGGCTGAAGCAGGAGGATCACTGTGAATTCAAGGCCAGCCTGAATTGCATAATGAGATCCTGTTTCCAAAAATAAAACAAAACAAAACAAACCACTAAGCACAGCAGTGGGGCCCTTTGCCAGGTGCCCAGGGGTGGCTGCTGTGTGGATGTACAGAATGAGCAAGAACAGGAAGCAGGGACCATGCAAGCTCAGCTGGCACTGACACTGGAAATGCGCTGAGGATGGACAGACAGTGCTGGGCCTTCAAACCCACGGGCAGGCGAAGAGTCTCCTGCCAGCCAGCCAGCGTTAACGACAAGCACCCGTGAGAAAATGCGGGCGACGCCAGGAATCGGGGACATTTGATTCCAGCACACTCGAGAGCACTGTCAAGACTTACACAGTGCTGGCTTTCTCGGGTTCACACAGGGAGACCTATGACCCCTCACTGCACCGCTTTGGGACAGGCAGAAGAAAGGCGAAAGGGCCCGCACCGTAGCTGTGCCTCAGCTAAATGACTCCCTGGCCTTCAAATACACTTGGTCATCACGCTTTCATGTTTCTCATAAAACTGTAAGACTCTCCGTGAAACACAGGACTGACAGCCACAGCCCTTTCAGTGCAGAGTAAAACAAACGGATCAGAAAAGGAATCATAAAAACGCCAGCCAGGGGCTGGGGATTTTGCTCAGCAGCATAAGCACCTGCCTTGCAAGCTTGTGGTCGTGAATTCGATCCCCGGTACCGATTAAAAAAAAAAAATGCCAGCCACCTCGAGCAGCACATCCAGGCCATACAGGAGAGGTGGCCACCTGCCCCACACTCTGCTGGCTGCTGTGGGCCCAAACGGCTCTGACGCCAACCGAGTGCTAATGGTAGCTGGAGCTCACGTGCGCTTTGTAACTGTTCTTACGACTTAAGTGTTCATAAAATCAACCGACTCACTATGGAAGAAAGGAAAGAAGGAAGAAGACAGGAGGCAGCCTGGCCCTGCTCTGCTCTGCTCTCCGCCCCTCGGGGCCCAGCGCAGAGGCAGGGAGGTCGCACTCACCATGACCTCGTAGTCAGGGCCCAGCAGCTCCTCCCATCTGGACTTCGGCTCATTTTCCGGCGAGTCTGAGGCTCGTTCTGGACATATGAAAAGAAGCGTGATGCGCTGGGGAACACAGTTCACCACCGAACCCCTCAAGGAGCAAAGAGCCGGGGGGGGGGGGGGCACGGGAAGCTCTGTGGGAGCCTGGAGTCTCGGGCCGGGCCAGGCTGAGGGGAGGAGGCAGCACTGTTGCCGCCGAGGGGCTTCTGCTGGGCAGGGGCGGGTGATGGGGCTGAGATCCGGACTGTGGACGGCTCATCTGTACACGCAGGCCGCATGCATCGGGCTCAGCCTGGTGAGGCCGTGAGGGGAGTGGATTCACTGTCAATCCCGTAGCAGCCCCGCTGGGAAAGCGTCTAACTCTAAGGACAGGGACGTCCACTTTCACTCCAGCCACACGACCCTTCGTGTCAGAGAACCTGGGTCTCACGCAGCCTCTTGTTGCGCCTGCTAGTACACTGGTGTCCTGGTGGTTGTCTTGCTGTGACATCACTGTCACAAAAGTGAGGTCACTGTAAAGAACCACATTGGATGCGGAGCGCGCACTGTCCCTGTGTGACCCCAGCCAGGGCTCCGCATACCCTAACAGGTGGGCGCCACCATGCTGCCACTGGCCTGTCCACCTGTGAGCATGCCAACGGCAGAAAGTGCAATCCCACCTTCCCCTGGCTGTCACCAGGCTGGCACACGCGTCCAGCTGAGGCAGCGGTGGGCCTGGCCTCAAGGTGACACAGAACCCACTGAGCTGGTCCCAAGCGACGGCTGGCCCTGGACACACAGCACCTGAATTCCCCGAACTCCCTGGGGGACCAAGCCGCCAAGGGCCACGGGCTGGGCTTGAGCAGGAGCAGGGTCTACAGAAAGCACCTGGGGGCCATGAGAACGGCCACGCTGGGTCACACCAGGATCCTATCAAAAGCAAAGTGCCAAGAGTGCCTGGGCCTGTGCCAGTCTGAACCAGCTGCAGTGTTGCCTCTTGCACGCTCAGGCAGTGGCTTCTCATCCGCTAAGTGGGTCTGAGCCGAAGCTGCTGTCCATGCACAGGGAAGCCAGCGTCTCCCGAAGCCCCCGTCTACACCAGGGAACGCAGCCGGGAGACTGACCCGGTTCGCGGGCTCTGGAGAGGACAGGGTGCTCGGTCTCCCAGCAGCCACGTCAGGCTGCACCAGCAACCACATGCTGCACCCAGGGCTGCCGGGGGGACTACATTGGGGTAAAAAGAAAGCTCAGGCCACAGCTGTCAGCTGACCCAAAGATGCAGTGTTTGGGGAACGTTTCCACAGTCGGGATGTGTTCGGTCCCCTCTGATGCCTCGCTGGAAACCAACCGGAGCTCAGCAGAGCCGAAACAACCCGCTGGGCTCAAGGAGGGAGGACCCAATCCCAGGGCCTCCCCGAGCCAAGCTTTCCGGGCAGGAACATGTGAGATGGCAGCTCACCTCAACGAACAAAGGACAAAGTCACAGACAATTACAGAGAAAACCACAGAGAACTGCGTAGGAGCCTGGCGCTCTGAGGCAACACAGCAAGGTGCACATCATAGCTTCTCTCCTGAAGAGGAGGCTCTGCTCCATGAATAAGAACAGCTGCAACCCAAGCTGCAGACAGCAATGGCCAGACCCTCGCGATTAAAAAGGCGAAGACAAAAACCGCCCCCTTGTACGAACATGCACTCAAAACTAAAAGGATTAAACAGTAAGCGAGGCCGGGCCTGGTCCCGACTGCCGCAGGAGTTGAGATTTACATATTAAGAATATCCCCTCTTAACCCGCATGTTGAGGCGCATGCCTGCAATCCGGTACTTGGCAGGCAGAGGCAGGAGGATCACAAGTTCAAGACCGGCCTGTGCTACGTGGCACACTCAGCGCCAGCCTGAACTGTGTAGCAAGACCCTGTGTTAACACCCACGAGCAGAAACAAAAGTACACGTACTTTAAATCTCCACACTGCCTCTGGGGTTACTCACACCGTGTGACACAGTCAGGAGGAAACGCAGGCATGAGAAAGTCTAAGTGCTGGGGCAACGCCGGGCCTACCCAGGTTTCCTGGGGCGTGGACGCCATCCTGCTCGCGGCTGTCCATGGCTCCCCTAGTCTCCTTTTCTTCGTCATCCAAGCTCGTCTCCGTGTCCACCGCTCCGGCCAGGAAGAGGGCCGGGCTCCTGGGTGGTCCCACGTCGGATCCTAAAATGAGAATCACGTGAGACCCAGGGCTGGGGACCAGGGGCTGGCGAGCTTTCGTCACGGTTGTTGGCCTGTTCACACCGCATGAGTGTCTTGGGCGATTTCCATCTGTGACCCCTTTCCCCAAGACACCATGGGTAATCAGTCAACTGATGGCAAAGCCAAGGTGGCAGCGGGGGCTGAGGGGAGGGGAAGGGAATGGAAGACACAGCTAAGTCATCTGGATGGCGAGGCAGGTGGGTGCTTTGCAGTACAGCTTTAAGAAGGAAAAGCTCCAGGCCTGGGGGTGCACACCTGTCACCCCAGCACTCGGGGGGCTGAGGCAGGAGGACCACTGTGAGCTCCAGGCCAGCCTGGCCTACATAATGAGTTCAAAGACAGCCTGAACTACATAGCAAGACCCTGTCTCAGAAAAAAAAATCTAAATAAATAGAAAAAAAGAAAGACAGACAGAAAGGGAAAGAAGCACTAAGGTTTTATGACATCACCATGTGGTAGACAACAGCAAGGCAGGCAGAGCAAGGCGGGCCCTGGGCTGTGGCCCAGAAGCACCGTGAGGACTCCGGGCTGTCACGGGGGAGCCCACCCTTCACTGAGCTGTGCTAGGTAACTGCAGTTACGCCGGCTCATCAGCAAGGCCCTGCAGGCCTCTGAAACACAAGACAAGCGGACCAAGAACTGTTTCAGGTCATGTCAAATACCTACACGCCACTTATGACGCACTCTCATCAACTGCTGACACCTGGTCCACGGAGGCTTTAGCTCTAGCTCAAACTCGGAGGAAACAGTGCGCAAAGAACAAGCTAAATAACCACACGAGGGACAACTGGGTGGCACTCCAGAGGCAGAGGGACTGAGCCTTCACAGAGCCCGTGGGGGCTGTCGGGTGGCTTGGGGCAGCCATGCCTGGGGTCTCCGCACTGGGGAGCCGACCTGTGATGGGGGGGCAGCTTCTCCCAGACCAGAGGGGAGGACCAGAGATACAGGAGAGAAACTTGGGGTGCTGGAAACATTTAGGTGTGCGTTTAGAATTTTATACTAGTAAATTTTCATTGATTTTCTTCGGTTATATAAGCAAATATTCTGATTTTTAAAAGACCTGAGACTTCAGTACACCCAGTGTCATGATGTCTGCCACTCAGAAATGGGCACTGGATCTAAATGATGAGTTTGTGGGTGTTCATCATTTTCCAGTTCTTTCTGTATGTTTAACATTTTTTAAAATTAAAAGCACAAAGTTAAAAGCCAGATGCAATGGCACACATCTCTAGTCCTAACTACATGGGAGGCTGAGGCAGGAAGATCACTGCTTGGAGCCCACTGTTGGCAACTTGGAGACTCAGTGAGACCCAGTCTCAAACTAAACCGTGAAGGGGCAGAGGTGTAACACGCCCGGTGGTGACGGCTGGCACAGGGCCGCGGGACACAGGGAGCAGGACAAGGGTCCTCAGCAGACAGGGTCTGGGGCTCCAGGGCGGTGAAGGGCGGGGAGGCGACACAGGCAGAGGAAAGGACAGGGCAGCGTTCTGGGTGCCACGGGCCGGGCCTCCGAGATCTGCTAGGGAGGCTTGTGGAGGGGACCGGGGCGCAGAGGAGAGCGCAGGTTTAAACCCGTGTGGGAGCACAGGTCTGCGAGCCCAGCACTCGGGAGGTTGAGGCGGGAGGATCCCCCCCCCCCCCGCCGAGTCTGGGGCCAGTCTGTACTACATACAAGACCCTGCTTTGAAAAACTGGTAAAAAAAGGTGCAGGTTTATTTTCTGTAAATGAACCAAAGCTTCTGATAAGATCACAAATCTGATTAGGTGAGATCACATCTACAAAGAATCTTTCAGTCCCAGCACATCAGGATGCCGAGGCAGGAGGATGGCAAGGTCAGGCCCAGCCTGGGCAAGGCCGCAAGGAAGACTGCAGTCCCAGGGGCAAACACGTCCCAGACAGACTCGAAATCCAGGCGTACCCGGTAAGGGTCTGCTGAGTCCCAGACACTGCTGCACCCACACGGACTCGGCATGAGGGCTCTGGGGGCCTCGTGAAAACCAGGACACCGACAGGAGCTGTTATGTCAGCCTCTCAAGGCCAACACGGCATTAACGCAATGGGTACTATCCAGGCACCAACAGTATGAACTGCACTGATTGTACTGTTTTTCCTCCATGCAATTCAAGCAACAGGGCATCTGCCTTCAGCAGCCAAATCTGTAACGCATAAAACATTAGAAGGTCCTGTTTTGGCCAGGGGTGGTGGCACACACCTGTGATCCCAGCACTAAAGAGGCTGAGGCAGGAGGATTGCCCTGAGTTTGAGGCCAGCCTGGGTTACATAGTGAGACCTTGTCTCAAAAAAAAAAAAAAAATAATTCCAGTGTAGCCTGTAATGACCTACGCCTGCAGTGCCCGCACTCTGGGAAGCTGAGGCAGGAAGATGACAAGTTGAGCCCAGCCTGGGCAACCTGCAACTAGTGAGCCTGTCCTGAAAAATAAGTAAACAAATAAAAAAGGACCCTGAGTTCAATTTCAGTTCCCAGCACCAAACACAGAAACAAAAAAAGGTTTCGATAGAAATCAGTGTCGGCTGAAAGCAAAGCTTTCCAGCTTCGTGTCTTCAGAGGGGGCGTAAAACAGGCTCACTGAGTCATCCCTGACCAATGCTCATGCAGAGCCCTCCTCCCTGACCCGGCGACGGCCAGTACTCACCGACCGCCACGCTCACCGCCACTTCCTGCTGACACACCGTGTGTTCACACACTGAAAGTTTTAAGCTCGCCTGTGTGCAGTGGTCTATTTCTCCAGCGCGAAGAGCTGCTACTTTTATACCAAATTTACAACAAGAACCATTTCTCGAATAAAGACGCTCTGGGTTACAAACCCCCTCTTTACTTTTGCTTGCTGACCTTCGCCAAACAAATCGGCACCGCTCGGAAGGAGCAAAAGCCGGGCTCTGGCCTCGCAGGGGGAGCTGGGGAAGCTGCTGGGCTGCACAGGCGGATCCTGGTGTCCTGGCCGGCACCACCTTGGCCCGACCCCGACGTGCGTGGCACTCCCCGGCACTCCACGCCCAGGGACCCGACGCCTTAGGGTTAGGGTTAGGGTTAGCCGAGTCACCTGTCTCCGAGGGCTGCTGGGGCGAAGGCGCCGGCGTCCTCCTGCGCAGGAGAGTCAAGTGTACCACGCGGCCTGCGGCCTGCAGCACCTGCACAACGTCCTGACTGGCCAGGCCCTGGATGTCCACGCCGTCGACCTGTAGCCGGGGTTCAGAAGGGCAAAGGCGTTACCCCGAGAGCAGGTGAGTTCAGACAGCACCGGGGCTGCCCGAAGTCTCCCGGAATCCCAGGACTTTGGAGGTGCACACATCGTTCTCCTTCCTGACACGATCACTAAGTGGTCTCTTCACTGATTGAACAAAAGGCAAATGCAGGGCCAAACGAGGACAAGCGAAGCTGGGCATGGTGGCACAAGCCTGTAATCCCAGTACGCAGGAGGCTGAGGCAGGAGAATCCTTCCAAGTTTGAGATCAGCCTGGGCTACAGTGTGAGCTCAAGGCCAGCCTGAACTGCATAGCAAGACCCTGTCTCCAAAAGATCCAAAAGAAATATAAATAACTAAATAAATGAAGAAAAACGAGTGTGATTTCACTGTGTTGGTGAACTTGGTGTTTCCAGGACCTGGTACCCCTCCCCTGGGTCGCCCTCCCAGCCTCGGCCCCAGGGCGGGCAGACTCACTGCCACAATCTTGTCGTCCACACGGATCTGGCCACTGTGCTGCGCCGCGCTGCCAGGCACAATGCTCTTCACGTAGATGCCCGCGGGCTCCCCTGGGTGGGCAGAGGCAGAGAGCACTGACGCACTGCACCCACCGCCAGGTGAAGGGGCAGGGGGCCAGGCTGCAGACAGCCTCAGGACACCGGCAGAGAAGCTGAGGGCCTTCCAGCTGTCACCCTCACAGGGACCCCAATGCAAATGACCACGCTCTGCTCCTCTGAGAAGCACTGCCGGACCTGGCTTGGCCTCAGCCAAGCCTCCTCAGTCCACTCCAGGTGGGACCGTGTCCCCAGCACTCCCTGTGGAGAGTACTCTCACACCCTGAAAAGAGGAGGTGACCAGCAGGAACCCGCACCGGAGATGCCCCATAGGCTCCCACTGTAGGACAGACACAGGTGACAACTCTACACAAAATGTGCCTTCCTTTGCCATGGCACTGGGAAGGAACCATAAACGCAGGTGGTTTCATCTTTTATTATTTCAAATAAACTTAAAGCAATTCCCTATGACTTCCCTCGCCTGCATACAACATGTGAACCCCTCAGACTCACATTCAAGATCCCCCAGAATCTGAGAGTAAACTTATTTCCCTCACTGTGTCTCTTCGACAAAGGTCCAGACACCCCAGATCTGATCTCCCTCAAAACACAAGCCTCTTCCCGACTCCACACTTCTTCTCAGGGATGCTTTTCTCATCTCAACCTCAGCCCTTCTATCAAATCCTTCCATTTTTTGTTCCCAGCTTAGACCACTGAGCTAAACCCCTGGCCCTAAATCAAATCTTTCATATGCTCCCCCATGATAATCACACACCTATGCAAAAACATTTCTTTCAGTTATTCTTAAGCACTTCAGTCTCTGACACGTTACACGTTTGTCTCTGGAAGCAGACTTTCCTTTCCTTCCCCTATGGGGAGGGACGGGTGTCACTGCTGCCCAGGCTGGTCTGGAATTCCTGGGCTCTTAGTGACTCTCTCGCCTCAGCCTCCCAAGTAGCTGAGATTACAACCATGAGCCTGGCAACCTACTCTTCTTCTGTTCACTTCCTATAACCTCCAGAACTGCCCTGCCCCTCAGAAGGTCCAACAGACTGAGTACAGCGAACTTATCCTTAAGGCTGTGAATTCGAAAGAGTGCAGCGGGCGGGCTACGGCTCAGCACTACCCGGACGAAGCAGTTTTAAAATGTCCCAGTTTTTGCACTCATCTGACCTTCTTCCAAACCACCCAGACCCCGAAACCCTGTTTGAGGGAAGGAAGCAAAATGGTTGTTTTCTTTATGCAGCAACGTAAACATCAAATGTTCTCAATTTCCCATGGGTCATCTGTTTTTATTTAGGAACTAAGCCGTAAGTTTAGAAACTCATTTCTGTAACCAGAGGTAACATATGGACAACTGCTCAGCACCCTTTTTTTTTTTTTTTGGCAACATTATTATAAAATCTGTACTTCACTCTTTCGGAGCTCATCTAAATTCCAAACCTAAAAAAAGTGGCACTTAGAAGAAGATGAAGGTCTGAAAAAGAGTGTTTCATTAGGCTAAAATAGCGCAAGCTGGTGTGACAGGAATGTCACCATCGGCCGGTGAATACATTAGCACACCTAATGCTTCCACCTGCTGCTGGGGGCAGGGTCACTGTTTACCAGAAACCAGGCTCTACCCTGGCTGTTTTTCAGAAAAATTAAACTATCTCACAACTGAATCTTCCTGTAATTAGCAGGCTTTATGAAAATATTTACTTTTCCTTATCCTAGGGATTCTCTTACAATGAAAGGAAACCTCCTGCTGTGAAAGTTACCACGGCTATCTTTGTAGGACTAAGTAGTAGGTGAGGTGAGGGTGGTGGAGATTTACTCAGCTTTATTCAGAGCCACGTGCTTATGTACTTCTACTTCACTCTCACGTACTTGTTACAAGTACTCGCTTTATCATTTTTCCGGGATTAAACGTTACAGTAACACGTCTCAGACACTCGCAGCGTGCGGTACTGCACACCTCACGTCACCTCCTCAGACACAGCGCCACGCGACATGACGTTAAGGGCTACAGTGCTGAAGCAACAGGAGGGAGAATTCAAATGTCATACACTGAGCTGGACAATCAACTTCGGTCGTTAACGAATTTTAGCCCAACTATTAAACTATTGAGATGAAAATGTGATTTTCTAATTGCTGAAAAGTAACTGGCTGCTATTACAGATTCATGCTTTTATTGTTCAGGGATTAAATCAAAACCTGAAGGTACACAATTTTACTGTCTAAGAAACCTTGTGACAGAGGAGAGTAGCGACCCCTTTACCTGTGTGAGAGGTTCCAATGTAGCCAACAATTCTAATCCCAAGGCTCTGCCCGTCTTGTTTAACGAGTTCAACGTTGTAAGTTTCAAAAAGTGAGGCACTGTCCTAGGAGGAAACAGCAAGCTTGACTGCAGGTTTCACTACACCACCGTGGTCACAGTCTGGGTGTGGGAGTCGCTGAGATTTTCTGCAGCAAGCAGAACCTTAGGATGGTTCCTGTAGCCCGTGGCCCCCACAGTGGCTGTGGGACTGGGACCCCTGGCAGTGGGAGAAGAACTCATCTAACCACTGTGCCCTTCGAGGCAGGGGCGGTGCCTTCTGGGGGCAGCAGGGGCAGGATCTGCAACAGCAGCCCTGGACCAGGGCCTGGGGAGCGGTGGGCCTGAGCACCTGTCCAAGGTGCAAGACCCCAGCTGATGGCAGCGAAGAAAAGGGCCGTGCACCCGACAGTCACGGGAACTGGGCCACCCACACCTGGACGCCCAGGGCTGCAGTGGGCCTGGGCGGCACCTGGGCCATGCCATGCTCGGGGTCTGAGCTGGGACCTCTGACCACAGTTGTGAACTGACACGGGCGTGTCTGCAGCGACTGGTCCACGGCAACAGAAAACCAACAGAGCCACTCAGGAAGACCCCAAGACGTCTGCCCCAGCCCCACCCCCACACCACAGCATGAGGACACTGCAAAGCAGAAGTCAGGTGAGCAGTTGTGAGCTCTGCAGAAAAGACTGACCCGGAACGTTCCGAAATCTCTGTCCCAGAGTGCGGGCCTAGACTCGCAGCATCCTGCCTTCTGGTGGGAACTGCTCTGAACGGATCACATCGTGCTCACCCATCTTCAGGGCCTCACAAAGGGGAAGCTTCTGGGCTTGGAGCAAAGGAAGGGGAAGGAAACCGCTGCAACCACGCTTTGGATGAAAAGCAATTGGCAGTGTTGGGGATTAAATCGGTGAGCAGCGAGCTGCACCCTCAGCCACTGCTGTTGAGACAGGGTCTGGCTAAGTCCCCCAGGCTGTTTCGGACATTGTTTATTTTTTGTTAATTTGAGCTAGACTCTTGCTCTCTAGTCAAGGGTGGTACCAACTCATGGTGACCCTCCTGCCTCAGCTTCCACTGGTATTGCAGGTGTGTGTCACATTTTTAGCCAGACCCATCTCAAAATTAAAGAACTGATGGTACAGCTCAGTGGTAGAACATTTGCTCGACATACACCAGGTCCTGGGTTCTATCCCCGGCACCCCAGGAAAAGGAAAAAGCAAAGAAAGATAGCACAAAGAAAATTTCCAGTTGGGAAGGCATGAGAGGGAGTTGGAGGAGACTGGGAAGAATGAAGGCCTGGGACGCCATGGACCAACTCCCCACAGCGGATGCAGTGGTTACACACACACTGCAGACGCGAGCAAACACACATCTGAAAGAAAATCCCCTGTCGTGTGGCTTCCAGGAGGAAAAGGCAACCTTGCTGCAGACCACAGTGAGGCCTTAGGGTGTGGACTGGGGCCTCCGCCCTCCCCTGCCACTGTCACCCCGTTTCCTTCCCCTACCTCAGATGGGCCCTCTTTCTGAGACCCGTGGCTTTGCATTCGTTTTACTGGGCACTCAGGCAGAGCCTGTGAGAGCCCTGGACCCCGTTCCAGCCTCCACGCCCCACACGCCCAGCACTGAGCCGCTGAGCTGCACCTGCAGCCTGCCGAGGGGTGGTGGTGCCGCCCAAGGTCACAGGAGGACAGTGCAGAGCTGGTCAGTGGCCAGAAGTGGAAATTGTTATTGCTTACCTGCAGGGCGCCCTGTCCCTGCGGGCTAAATGTCACTACCAGGTATCCCGCTGGCACCAGTGGGACCCCTCAGGGGATGAGGCTATCCCGGTGCCTCCTCTGGTGCCTCTCCGGGTCTCCTCCCAGGCCACACCTGCCTGTCCCCTGGTGTGACCCTGGCAATATCTCTTACTCACCGAGGCAGGGCTCCTGCTGGCCAGGGCAGGCGGGGCAGCCGGCAGGGCGACAGGCGAGGTGGTGGGCGTGGGGGGTGTCGCCGCGATCCCGCCCGCAGGGTCCCGGGCCACCAGCATCCTGACCGCGCTCCCACAGGTCCTCAGCACCTGGGCGACCTGCTCGCTGCTCAGGCCCTGCACATCAGTGCCGCCGATCCTCAGGATGTGATCGCCGGTCTGCAGCCTCCCGTCCTTCAACCCAAGAGAACAAAAGTCACCCAGAGCCAGTGGGGGCTGGTCCATGGTAACCCCCCCACTCCCAGCGCTGAAAGGAGAGCGCTGAGCAAGCCACGTAAAGAGCTGAAATTGTCACAAGGGCCAAGTCCCTGAGCCTCAGGGGTGAAGGTGGCCTTGCCCAACACAGGGTTCAGGAGGCGGAACCCTGAACACGCGTGTGCATCCATTCCAGCACCATGGCTGGAGTATGAATGGCCTGTGACAGTCCTGGAAGGGCTCAGAAGCCCAGGCTTAGGGTTAGGGTTAGGAGGGAGGGAACAGAAGCCTCCAGATACAGCTGCACTGTGACAAAGCTACGGAGCTCAGTGACATTAGGACGGAGCAGCTAGGGCAGAGGAAAGAACCCGGAGGAGCAGAGGAGGCAACAGGGGGTCGGACAGGACAGGCAGCTTCATGGACCGCGTGTGGCAGGGTCATTGACAATGGACAACAGCAGAAGAAATGGCCCAAGCCCCGACGCCAGCCGAGACTCAGCACCACTCTGGAAGGAGACATCAGTCACATGGACTGGAGCGGCGGCGGGGGGAGGACGCAGGTTCCACATGTCTGTAAGCAGTGTCAACAGGCTCTGCTGACAGCTTCTCTGTGGGGTGTGGGAAAGAGCGGCTCAAGCCCCATGGTCTAGCCTGAATAGCCAGAAAAGATGATGACACAGAGGAGGCTGAGACAGGACAATCACCTCGAGTCTGCTGCCAGCCTGAACTACAGGGTAAGATCCCATCTCAGAAACAAGCAAAAGAGGCACAGGGGGAGACACGGGGTGGGGACAGAGAAGAGCTACGTGGGCCAGGGCTGCTCCAGGTCGGTGGATGTGGGGGCTGGGGTCAGGGCGGGAAGCCAGCGCAGGCCTCCTCTGAGTTCCATGAGGGACAGCCCTGCATCAGCCATGAGGACACTGGTGATCGTGGGATGATTTTTGCCACCTAAATGGGAGGGGGCACCGTACCGTGGATGCGTGTGTATGCATCCGTGCACTCTTCACAGAGAAACATCTAAGACATCGGTGCAGAGGTGCATCGGTTCAAAGTGCCCCTCGCCCTGCTTTCCTCTGTGGGATTTTTGCAGCAGTTCCACCTCTGCATTTTTATGAAGGGTAACCTGGGACACTTCAACCCGTCTTTAATTCCTCACAGCACCCTCAAGACGTCACAGAGCCAGTGCAGCTGGGGGTTAGAAAGCCACGCTGGTGGCACAGGCCTCCGCCTCACCTGCTGGCGGCGGGGGGGGGGGGCCGTCAGGCTCTGGCTGCAGTGGACTAGGCAGCGGCGGTGCTGTGGTCACTGGGACTGCAGGGGTGGTGGCAGGAGTGCGCCCCCCAGTGGCGGGGAGGAAGTGGTGCTCGGAGTGGGGAGGCGGAAGAGGGGACCCAGAGGCTCCGGCCCCACGTGATCTGCGGTGCCTCGATGCTGTTTTCAGCCACTGGTGGGAGGCAGCACCTGAGGTGGACGCACAGATGCAGCCGCCGGCAGGGGCATCGCAGCGGGCAGCCTGCAGGAGGCCTGGCAGGCACCACTTCCTGCCGATTTTACCTCAGCGCTTAATTGGAAATGACGCCAATAATTTGCATCTGTCACTGAAAGTCAAATATTTTCTTCTGGCAGAAAAGCAGGTGTTCTGAGGAATTGGCAAGTGTAAAAATAGTTACGAGATTGACGGGAAAGACACCAAAATGACAGTGCTGCCTCCGTCCGCGGGATCGCCCTTCCTGACCCATCTCCACTCAAGCACACCAGAGGCGCCCCGCACCAGGCTTCCGAAACTGCTAGGAGCCGGCAAGCTCCTAGGGGCCTGCAGTAGCTGTGAGATCTCCAGAACAAACAAGCGACACAGAGGACCCAGGGCCAGGGTGACAACACTGTGCACCCCTGCACAGCCGCAGAGGGAAAGGGTGCCAATCCTAGCGAACACTTGCCAACTGAAAAGCTATTTTACACTCAAATCTTCTGATAGCTTCAACTAAAAATCAGATGTGTGAGCTGGGCTCAGCGGTGCAAGCCTGTGATTCTGTTGTTTGGGCCAGTTATGGTGGAGGAAATACTAAATCTCTACTTTTTTTTCTAAATCCATTTTATTTCAGGGATAAGAAGAAAGAAGATGAGGAGGAGGAGGAGAAGGAGGAGGAGGAGGAGGAATAGGGCCAGGGACATAACGCAGCATCACAGTGTCTGCCTGGTGAGAGTGTGAGGTCCCAAGTTCAATTTTTGGTACCAGAAAAGGTCTGTAATCCTACCAGCTGTAAGGCCAAGGAGACCCCTGGACCCCTGGAGCCCAGGACTTCAAGGCCAATCTGGGCAACAAAGTAAGATCCCACCTCAACATATTTTTCAATTCTTTTTGGCTTCTTTGTTGTTTTTTGAAACCTATAAGTCAGGGTGAACTATCAAAAAAACTACAGAAATCAAAATTTTTCTTCAAAAACTAAAAAAAGTACAGTTTCCATAAATCAGAGAATGAAACATTATTTTTGCTCATCTACCTTTGATCTTTTACCCATAAATTCCTTTAACATAGCACATACTGGTATTTAGAAAATACTGATTCACAGAGTTATACAGATCTTCTGCATATTGATGGATTTCATTTTATCCTAAAAATTTACACTGGTGACCGTCACTAACAATCTACTCAGAGAAGTCTCCAAATACTGAAAACTTCAGGGTCACAGTAAATACAGTATGTTTAACTTCTAATCTTTTGAAAGCTCTAAATTTATCATTGCTGATTAACACTATCATTGTTTTCCTGGGCATAGCAGGCTCATTTTATTCATTTTCAGAAAAGTTTCCATTAAATGCTGCATAACATAATTTTTCTGACAGATATTATTTCAAAAATAAACATTCTGCTCTGCATTTTAAACCGCCTCATGAAGGTTCTTTTCTCAGGACAGTCACCATGCTTTGGCCCGTGGCAGGACCCAACTGGTGCCTACCATTTGGTCACTGTTAGCGCTCATGCTGCATCCAGATGTCTACCGTGGCCTCAGGCACTCACGGGTGAGGCTTCTGGGTGTGGCTGAAGTAAGGGTGTGGTGACTGGATTAGTCCGGGCTGGGCAGGCATGGGGCTGGGTGTGGGTAAGGAAGACCCGCCCTGGCTGTGGGTGGCACCACCCAATAGGCTGTGTCCTGAACAGAGTGAAAAAGGAAAGGGAGGCTGGCTGCTTCCTGCCCCTGCTGCCCCGTGTGGACTGTTTCCCCTCCGCGGTGCCCCTCTGTGCTGCTGTCCTGCCTTGGAGCTACCCGACTAGGGACTGGAACTCTATGGAGTCTGTCTCTGTGGCCTTGCAGAGATGAACTGTGAGCCAAAATAAACTCTTCCTCCTTCAGCTCGTGGGTGTTGGGTATTTTGTCCCAGCAGTGAGGAAGTAACGAAGACAGATGCACAGCATTAAAAAGATACACCAAAGGTCTAAATTCACTGAATTAGTGATTTACTACGTTATGCAGAGCCTTAAATAACCTGGGGTTTCTTTTCTTTTGTGAGAAGTACATGCAGCAAGAAAATGTGGAGGCCACGGCACACTTTGTGGCCAGGGCCATGTTTTACACTGAGACTCCGCAGTGACGGGCTCTCTGCTGTCAGGGCTGGAAGGGACAGAGACGTCGCCGAGTCTCTGCTGTGGTCACTTGTTCTCAGACCCCACAGCCCAAAGCCCACGCTTCAAGAACTCCTGCTGTCGGCACACACGAGACTGAAGGGGCAGTGAGACCGTCAGCAGCAGCCGCCACTGGATGGGGAGAGCAGCCGGCATGGTGTGGTGGCCACTCCTGGCACCCAGCACTCCAGAAGGCTGAGGCAGGAGGGTCCCAAGTTTGAGTCCAGCCTAGACAACTTAGTGACTTAACGAGACCCTGTCTCAAAATAAAAATTTAAAAAGGGCTGGGTTGTAGCTCACTACAAAGACTTGGGTTCAATCCCAAGTACCATGAAACAAAGTAAAAGTTGGGTCAATCTCCATCAGAAAGGAGGAGCAGATCACGAGTTTACTGTCTCTTGTTTATGTCTCCTAGAAGGGAGACGCTGATACCCAGCGATCAGTAGAATTCCGTCCCTATTCTATGTGACTAACTGAAGTCAGCTCTAGTTTCCACCTCATATGTGTTTGTCATTCAGTGGCCTCACAATGAAACTTTGAAATATGACAGTTAACATTTTATTCTGTGTAAAATTAAGAAAAAACAGTTGCCAGCTGGGGGTGGTGTACACATGTGGAGGCCAGACCGGCTACATAGCGAGACCCCAACTCAAAAAGCCGACATGATAATAATAACAATATGAGCAGGCAACACCTGACTAACTATCAGGGAATTTTAATTCGCATGGCATACTGTGATCACTTCCTTCTGATTTCATAATTTAAACCCTTGAGAGATTAACTGGAGGCGAATGAAGCCTACGGATGTCTAACATTCCTTAGCATTAGCAAGAATGTTTATCAACAATTCTTTTCAAAAAGGAACACAAAGAGTCATTTAAGAGCTGTGTAAAATGAAGCCGAGTAGGTACTCACACTTCTTTGTCCGTTTGTTTTTTGAGGCGGGTTCTTGCTATGAGGCCCTCTCTGGGCCTGCCACCATGCCCTATTCATTTTTAAAGCAGTATTAAGTTCCAGCTATAAAGTCACATATCCTAGTAGTTCATTTATAAAATTACATTTCAAGTCATAAAATTTAAATTCTACAAAGCCAAAATCCACTCACCCGATCTGCCAGCCCTCCAGGCACGATCGTCCTCACCACCACGCCGCTGGACTTCCCCCCGACGATCCCAAAGCCCAGGCCTGAGCCGTCATTGATGAGTTCCACCTCCTCCACATGGCCCCAGCGAACCTGCAGGGTGACAGTGAGCAGAGCCAGGGCCTCAGGGCACAGGGGCCTGCGCTTCCTCCGGACGGCAACTCAAGGAGGCCAGGACGAGTGCGATGCGCTGAGGGCGCTCTCTGGGGCCAGACAAACACAGGCACGCGACAGACACGCACACAGACACGCACACAGACACATGCGCACACGTGCATGGACATACACAGAGACACACACACACAGGCATACGCACACACGTGCATGGGCACACACAGAGACACACAGACACACGCACAGACACATGCGCACACGTGCATGGACACACACAGAGACACACACACACAGGCATACGCACACACATGCATGGACACACAGAGACACACGCACACAGGCATACGCACACACATGCATGGACACACAGAGACACATGCACACAGGTACATGCACACACACAGAGACACACACACAGGCACATGCGTACACAGAGACCACGCACACAGACATATGCATACATGCAGAGACACACACACAGTGCGTAGACACAGAGAGACACACGCAGACACAGATATAGGCACACATGCACAGAGACAAACACACGCAGACACACGCACATGCACACACAGATACACAGTCATACACACACATGCACAGATACAAACAGAGACGCAGCATGGGTGTGCACACACACACATAGACACACCCAGACACCCCTGCCCTCAGGGATGCGTGATCCAGGAGAGAACCTGAAACACTAAACGACAGGGCGAGTGTCAGGCTCCCAGCGCTTTGTGGCAGAACCTATCCAGTCCACACTCAGGACAGAGCACAGGTCCAGCGCCAGAAAGAGTTCCCTCAAGTTAAAGGAGAATTCCAAAGAGTCACAGAGACTTCAGGGGCCAGGATGGGGCCTAAGATGCACAATTCAGGGTGAGGAGAGGGGACTTAAACTGTACGACAGACTGGCATAGTGGCATGTGCCTATAACCCCAGCACTCAAGAGGCTGAGGCAGGAAGGTCTCTGTGAGTTCAAGGCCACTCTGGGCTACACAGTGAGACCCCGTCTCAAAAAACAAAACTAAACAGCCTGTGCTAGAGATGATGACACACAAGCACAGGGACAGGAGACAGCAAAGCATGGATAAGAGACACCATGCAAACACAGCTGTGAGTCCTGCACTCTGTAGGCTGAAGCAGGAGGACTGCAAGTTCAAGCCCTGCCTTAGGGTTACTTCTAGACCCTAAAGTAAGAGGTGAAGCAAGGGCTGGTGAGGCTGCTCAGCAGGAATGCCCTGGGTTCCATTCCTGGCACCACCCACACGCACACAAATAATAATCACATAATCAAATGAACAAGCAGGAGCACTGGGAAGACATCGGGAGTCCACAGCAGGGCACGGCCTGCTCCCCGGAAGCCCAGGTCTCTGCACACACAGTGCCCACCGCCCACTTGTTTCAGGAACGCTGCTGGGTAAAGGTCACTGTGTGGCGGGGCAGCGCCTCGCACCTCAAGCCACCCGCTGTGCCCTCACTGTGCCCAGACATGCGGCTTTTCCCCCGTCCCAAGGAAGGAAGCGTGGAGAGCGGCCGGCTGTCAGCGTTACAGGAAACGGGATTTACACTCTGCATCCTGAGAACGCGGCCGAGATCAACAAAGTAAATCTGAAGTTCCCAGAAGAGACAGATGCGCTTCCTCGAGCCGCGCACTGTACATCCTCCCAGGAAGGCAGAGGCCTGTAATTCTGCAGCACCAATAACCAGGCCGTCACCCTCGCCATCATTTACAAAAATAACACTTCTGAAATAACCACACCTCACACGCTCAACTGTAAACCTCCAGTAAAAACCCTCAGTTAATTGCCTGGCTACATCGCTGGGAAACATGAGACTTTCCATCATCAAATAAATTATACTCCCTATTCAGAATGGTCTATGTGTTTAAGAAATAATCTTAAGAAACCCACAGGACATTGGGGAAAAAAGTAATCAGGAGACTGAGGCAGGAGAATCACTGTGAGTGAGTTCAAGGCCAGCCTGTACAACACAGCGAGGCCCTGTCCCAAAAACCCAGAAATTAAATAAACACCCTCCGCGCAGCGCGGGGCCTGAGCACACCAGTGCTGCACAGGACGCACAGGTGTCCTTGACCTGTAAAGGCGCTGCTGCCACCGGGAGGTCTTCACGCGTCCCACACTGAGGGCTCTCCCATGACTCACCGTGTCCAGCACAGCCGAGGGCGCCTGGCCGGCGGGGCTTCCGGGACATCCGCTGCTCACGAGCGCTGGCTCTCTGGCCACCACGAGATGCAGGGTCCCCGTGCTGCGCTGCAGCAGGGCGACCGCCTGCTGGTGGGAGACCGACCGGTCCAGGGCCGTGTGGTTGATGGCCAGAATCTGGTCGTTCTCCTTTAGCCGCTGATCCCTGAATCACAGGAGAAAATAAGGTCACGTGTACAGCGCGCACAGCACGGTCTGAAGCACTGTCACATGCTGCGCTGTTCACAGCGCTGCTGCAGGGCACACACCCCAAGGATCGCTAGCCCCGCATACGCACGTGTCCCCGAGCCCCGGGTCGCAGCCCAACAACTGACTCAGCCATCACTCGGCACCTTGCTGAATGCAGGCTGTGTGAACACACATGCACACACACACATGCACATGTACCCACATGCACACGCACACACATGTACACACATGCACGCATACACACATGTGCACGCACACATATGTGCACACACGTACACACATGTGCACATGCACATGCTTGTACGCATACACACATGCATGCACACAACTTTAAAAGTCATTGCCTAAGAAAATGAACACAAATGGTTCCAGGGCCCTCCTGCCAAGTTTCTGCGAGCATGAGCACCACTCAAACGGACTCTGGAGTCCTTGGATGGCTCCACCCACCACCAGGGTCACCGCATCCAGCACAGCGCAGCCTCGACATGCACAGGCCCCTTCCGTGCGTGGGAAGGCGCAGAGCAGCCAGCTCAGCGCCTCCCCCGAGCTCTGGCCTGGAGCGCAGTCTCTCGCTTTCAACAGAAACTCGAGCCCTGGGTGTCTCCGGTGCCGGACCCACTCTGTCCGGCTGGCCAAGCTCAGCTGGGCATCCCCATAGGTCCCAGGCACACCCATCCTGCCCCAGGCTCCCCCACCCACCAGAGAACAGCAGAGGGCGACCCTCAGGTGCGCTCTGCGAGGGTTGCCCCATGGGCTGGGCAGGGTGGCGCTTGCCTGTCAACCTGAGGCCCAGGGGTTGGGGCTAAAGGGGCCCAGGTTCAAGCCTGGCCGGGCACTCACGAGAGCTGTGTCACCGAATGAGTGAGTGTGTGAGATGTGGCTGACCGTGCATTGCTGCCACCCAAGGGCAGACCCCAGGCGGGTGAGGCAGTGCTCACCCGTGGAGGACCACTGTGAGTGCAGGCCAGCCTGCACTTCCTAACAAGAGCCTGGTCCCAAAAAAGGAAAAGAGAGAGAGAGAGATCCCCAAAGAGGAGAAAGCAAATGCCTGTGAGGTCTGCTTCACAAAGGGGGGTTGCTTTAGGGACGCGGAATAAATGCTCTCATGCTCTCAGGCTGAATGACAAGAAGCCGTTCTCTGCCTCACGCCTCTCAGTGAGGCATGTGGGCCGTCATGGCCTGGGACACAGCACTGGATCCCTGGGGCCGGGGACAGACGGCACTCAAGGCTCCGCCCAACCCCACTACTGGGCTGCACGTGCACTGAGCCCGGCCCCGGCTCCCCAGCAGCCCTCACTTCCTGCTCCTGACTGGGCTGCTTCACCCCACTGAGCCTCGGCCTCTGTTCCCCAGGGCTGGGGGTGCCCCAGCTCGACTGCAGCTCCCCAAGTTTCCGATCTCTGGAACCTGTGAGTCTGGGGTCCCCCATAGCTAGAAACAGCTGCTGAGCAATGTCCCTGCTACACTGTGATAGCAGCGCCCTCACTCCAGACCCCTTCACCCCTGGCAACAGATCTAGACTCCAACCCTGAGCCACAGCGTCCCAGGGGGTCTGCGCCCCTGGGCACTGAACTGTGTGAGGCAGCTGTCATTGGTGACACACAGAGGAAAGGCATGGGTCACGGAAATCTGTTGGGTGAGAAGTGTGACTTGGGGAACCACATTATCATCACCACCATCATCACCACCATCACCACCACCATCACCACCATCATCACCACCACCATCACCACCA
>PVJX010005830.1:0-41931 GCA_004027295.1 Dolichotis patagonum
TTTTTCTTTTTTATCAAAAATGAGATATTATAATACCCATTGATCATTTTCTGTTATTCGGTTCAGAAAGCCCTGGAATTCTTTCATTATATGCATGGCTTTATACTATTGTGTTATGTTTGATATTATTGTAATTGAAACTATGCTCAACTATAGCAGAGTAAGAGATATGGTGTTAGATACTGTTGATGTCCAGTTGCCTATGTTGTCCTCTTCTGATCTGCTCTGTACTGCCCCCTTTTGTTTTATTCTTTTAAATAAAAAAAAAAAAGGAAAAAAAAAACTGACCAAATCAGGGACAAATGGACAAGCCAGTCACGTAGCAAGGGGGCATGCTTAACAGCGGTGACTCTGTAGGGGGTTGGGATGGTGACTCCTGGCTTCCTCAAGGTGATTCATACCTATTTAGAACATCAATCCCTGTCCTTTAGACTTTGGGTGTGGTTGTATTTATTTTGCCTTTTGTCTTGAGATCTGGCCCTCAGCAGAGCTGTCTGTCTCCTCCATGGTTGCAAAGTTTCTGGCTCTTGGGAGGGCCCAGCCCAGTCTGACTGCCTCTAATACTCCTGATTCACCCAGCTGCCTGGAACAGTATCACAGCCTCACAACTCCAGGTAATTTGAAGAATGCTGATGCCCGATAAAAAGCAAAGAAGACACAGTAGTCAGTAAAAATTCTGATACTTCCACCTTCTATTACTGTCCTCTTGCTACAAAGAAATTGTCTGCATGCTCAGATTGGCTCTGGTTTCACTCCAGAATACAGAATACCCAGCGTAGATTGTGGGGCTTTGAAGATGGCTGAAATTTCCTGGGCACTTTCTCATGAAGACGTGGTGTCAATATTTTTGTGAGTGCTTCAGTCAAGAAACCACAGCAGATGTGCAATGCTAGGGGTGTTTCTAGGGTGGAGACTGGCAACTTTTACATCCCCAGTCTTGCACACTCTCTCCGGAACTCCAGCTCCTGGGGAGCAGGTTCCTGCATGTGAGGTCTATCTGGAGATCACAAGAGTGCGGAGAATACTTTCTGGGTTCTGCTCTTCTACCCAACCCAGACCGGACATCACGACCGGTCATAGACCTTCTTATGCTGAGAAACACAGCGGGGTCTTAGTCTAACTGTCCCAGCAGCCACAGCTTTGTGAGGCCCCCGCTGTGTTCCCCAATGAGAGGAATGTGAGACAAGCTGACTCTGCTCTACCCGCGTCATCTGGACTTACCTGTATGGATCTGGTCACCATCTCGATTTGGATAGTGGTTCCGAGGTGTGTTTATTTCTGTGCTTATCAAACTATATCTTCTATATGTGCCAATTTATTGTAATGATTGCTATTTTACACCACTGAGTTTTCATTGGGTTTGTAATCCGTAATTTAGTTGGTCCGAAGGTTGTAGGTTATTGTTAAAGTGTAATACGTAATTTTCATATGTAATTTTTTTCCAATTTTTAAAAATGTTGTTAAAACATAGTCTATGAAACTTTGCAAGGTATAGATTAACTATTCTTTTGATATTCAATTTGTTTTCATTGTATGTTTATGTAATCCATGCTGTAAAATAATTAAATGAGTTTTAAAAAATTGCATTGTAAATCATTATTGATAGCATTGGTATTATTTTTAACTTGAATGACTTTCTCATCAGAACAAATTCTGTATGTGCATATATTTACTTGTATGTTCTTCCATCCAATATATTAGACATTCCATAAGTTTTTGCCCAAAACAAGGAATATGGAATAGAATCTCAATTAGAAATCTGCTCTTCTGTCTTAAATCTTTAGGTAGATCACCTTAATTAAGACATATAACAGAGACAGAGAGATTACAAACCAATAAATATTTAAAAGTTAACATTAAATCCCTGAAAGTAATTTATGCTTTTAAAATATCAAGCATATAAAAAAAAGAAAAAGAAGACATTCTTGGTACTATTGTAATCCACTTAATAAAGTTGATAATCCTAAGACTAGAGGAAAATTACATTAAAGTGATTTTTTTTCAATTAAAAATTAGTATTTTATAATATGACCTGACTAAATCCTTAAGGGTCTTTCAAATGTTATCTATGTTAAATTATCTATTGCCTCCTCCACTTACTTGCTAATTTATTAAAAATGCCACTGTCCCAGGTGGTAGAGCACTTGGGGAAGAACGTGAGTGTTACAGTTTAGGTCTGGAATGTCCTCCTGGGGACATTTGTTTTTGAAGCTGGGGTCTTTTGCATAGTGGCTGGACCCTGGCTTCTCGGGCTGTGTCCCTCTACCACGCTGCTGCTTCTTTCGGAGCCTGGCAACCATGGACTGACACTTCAGAACCTTGAGCCAAAATAACTCCTCTCCCCATTCTTACTTGGTAGGTGTATTTTTCTCTGATGAGAAAAGTGACTAAGTCGGCCTGTGAGTCCTGCTGTAGAAAACCCTCGGAAACACTGTCCGTTGCTGAGTCACACACTTAATGACAACAGTGTTAACATTTGGTGACCCTGGCAGGTATGGCGGGCTGACCGACACCTTCTGTTTAGGGTTCTGTGTCACTAAGCACTAACACGCATGTCTCAAGGGACTTGTGACTGCTGAGGCTCCTGGTGCTTGTACTTCCAGGTGTTTTTCTGGGTACGTGGCCTAAGATGTTACGTAGCTAGATTTTGGTGACATTTAAATATAATTATGCTGCAATCATTAGAGGGTAAGAAAAAACTGTCATGTGTCTCGTGTCTGAAATTGTATACAGTGGAAAGCATGGCATGATGATTGAAATTTAGATAGATAAGCACGTGTATGGAGACACCTCACACACAGATAACAAAACTGAAGATGCTCAGGGTCTGTTATACAGAATGGAGTAATTTTTGCATATGATCTACACATATGCTCCAGTATACCTACTTGGTATCATTTTTAAATTACAAATTATATAATTTACTATAGTATAATTAATGTAGTGTAAATGCTATGTAAAAGAGCTATATGCTGCATTGTTTTGGGAATAATGTCAGGAAAAGTCTGTGTTTCATACAAAAATAATACTTTTTCTAAATTTTTTATATGCAGTTTGTTGAGTCGCTTGCATACTGTTATTTGCCAAGAACCCGCATAACTAAAAACCTTGAACCTTTCAGCTTGGCCAAGCCTCTATACCTTGTAGTTCTCAAGGTATCTTTGAGAATTAACTAAGAAATCAAATAATGAAAATATTCCAGTTAAAAAAAAAACTTTTTAAGGCAATGAAATAGGAAAAAAATGTCTTTGGAGGCTCAAGCTTGACTAAGACTTTTTGTGATTATGCCTCATTTTAATCATTTCTTATGGCACTGTCTTTGTTATGCAAAGTCAACACTGACCCTCAGAGCCTTAACTGAGTTTATGCAGACTTCCAAAGAGTTCCTAAGGCAGCAGCCCTGTGTGTTTGACTGAGGCACTTTGGAGCACCAAGCTGAAGGAAGGAAGGTAGATCAGGAGTAACTAGGAAACACAAGACTTAAATCAGATTCACTACTTTTGTGGGGAGGATGGCGTGGGGAACTGAACTCAAGCCCTCTGCACTGAGCTACATTTCCAGCTTTATTTTTAATATTTTGAAACAGGGTCTAAGTGGCTAAGGGGTCCAGAACAAACCTCAGTGGGCGATCTTCCTGCCTCAGCCTCCCAGTGCTGGGATTACAGTATGTTCCACAACCAGCTTGGTTACCTATTTAACAGCGTCCATTCCCAACCACTGTCCTGGTCACAAGGAAAGCAGAGAACTGTCAAAGGGCTTGCTGGAGGTCTTGCCCCTCACTGAGTACTTCAATCCTGCCTATTCTTAGTGTGAGGAGGTCGATGCATTAACTGCTTTAGCATCTTTCAGTTGATCCCTGCAGCCTTCAAATGCTGTCCTGCTTTTCCCTTCTGGTATTTCAAGGGCATACCATACCACCTAGCCATGTATCTAACCACATTTAACCTGTATCAGGAACAGGATGATTATAGAGAATGCGCCTATGTGGACACCACACGCGTGTTATCTTGGGGATGTGAAGTTAGAATCTATCACAGAATCCCCCAATTCTATGAAGTGCTACTTCTGAATATCCGTATTCCAGTCCCAATGAGGGAAAAGTGTTTCAAATATTACCAAAGAGTTTATAAAGAACTTTTTCATGAAAACTTTTTTTTCCTACAGTGAAATACAATCTATATACCCAAAATAGGAGGTTTCCCTTGAAAAGTTTATTTAGTTGTGCTTCTAACATTACAACTTTTGAACTTCTTGATAAGGAATGCACATTTAGAAGACAGTTTTTCAAAATGCCAAACCTGTATCTTTGGAGGGGAAAAGTCTGCCTGCTGGGAATTTATCACTGCTCAGTTTACTAGGCAGATCAAACTAGGGATCATATTGGTTACCTATGAGCCTTAACTTACCAATAAAAGGAACTTGGAACTAGCTCTTGGGTAATTATCTCGTTTTCACTTACAAAATCCAGAATTGTGCAAGTATTCAGCAATGAAGATTTTTTAAATAATTAATTTGTGACAGTCCTACCACTGGAATGAAGGGAAAATGGGGGACAAACATAATCCTACCCATTTTAGTAAGCCACGTCCCTCGTCAGAACTTTTTAACAGAGAAAACAAAGAAAATCCTAGAGCAAATTTGTTGAAATTCATTATCTAACTCTCTCAAAAGTATCTATTTTCCACGTTCAGAATGGTATCTTTGAAGTTAAAGTAGTTTTCAAATTTAGATTCCCAACAGGAACTAGGAGATTTACACATTAAAAGCATTTTAAATTTCTGTTGGCTATATGCCCTTTAAGTGCTTTCCTATTACTGCAAAGTGGAGAGGGGGGAAAAAGATGCTCAATTTGCTTAACGAGACACTAAAGGTGAGATAAAAGCTAACAGCCTAAAGGTGAGATAAAAGCTAACAGCCCTTATTTGACCAATTCTTAAATTTCCAAAGCGGGCCCAAGCTGTGCTTCACTACTTCCTCTCTACACTGCCAATCGAGGACCTGGAGTTCAAAGAGAATCTTACCCCACATCCTCAACTACAAGGAGTTGATATTTGTATGAGGAAAAAATATAAATGAATCCTACTGTTTTTCAAGGATCGAGTTCCACAGTTAACATTTGTAATTGACTACTGACCAAACAACTTACCTTCAATGGACAGAATTTTATATCCTAAATATAATTAATACCAAACATATCCTCTTAAATCTTTTAAACTCAGTAACAGTGCTTACTTTTAATACTTTCAATTTTTCTCTAAAACTTGTATTTAAAGATAAATTTTGTAAAAAATCCTATTTTAGCAGGCTTGGTTATATCAACCGGTAAAACTTTATTTTACAATAGGAATTGGATCAAATGATTATTATAATCCAGCGGAAGTATTTTATAACCATAGCAAATGCCATTATACATACTGCCAATACAGATTTAATAGACAATACTGAACTATACAAGAGTTATTTTTCCTTAATCTCAAAGCTATTTTTAGTAGTACAAAAAAGCCATATTAACATTTTCCATTAGAAAACAACATGATATACAAAACTTTGGATGAAAAGATATGTCAAATTTCATGTAATCACTTGGAGAAAAATCTACCACTCCACCAGTCCACCCAAAGTGTTTTAGGCAGTGATTAAAAATCAAAATAATGCATCTTAATAAATTCCAGCTGTTAAGAGAACAAACCTAGTAATATATAGTAATAGTTTTGTACACAGTATTCTTGACTACTTATTTTGGGAGTTATATTTTTTTCTAAGTCCTTCTTTTAAAACTGAGTCCTACTACATACCAGGCAAACAGGTATGCATGAAAAAGTTGGTTAATGTGGGAAAGACCCATAAATCAGTCCTTTGGTTAGCAAATTTCACTTTCAACTTTCACATATCCTCTTAAGATCAAGAAACCCAAACAAAAAATACACACCCTTCCAAACATTTGATTTTATTAATTGGGAGGGTGTTTCATAAAGAGAGGTCATGAATCATTATTTTTGATCCATTATTCCAATTAAAAGAGCATGTCAAAAAGCCCTTTTCTATGGAGCTGAAGACCAGCTATTCAGGTTTACAAGAGTGTTTCACTGTTCGATCCCAGACCCTACACGGCACACTGCTCAAAACCAGAGAAATAGGTGGTTATGAACAAGTCTGCTTTGAGCAAAGCAAAGATATTAGATATGTACCTCAAAATTCAACTCAGTTTAGGGTCCAGTGAGGCAAAAAATTCTGTTATGGAGTGGTAAAGAGCAGAGGAAGTAAACTAGTTTAAAATTATTAATATATAAGAAATCGTCTACAATAAAAAGATGCTAACACACTTCCATTTAAGAAAAAAAGGCCCATAAACTGACATTGTCCATTCAATAGCATTACTTATTACATAAGTCTGTTTTCTTACACCAAAACACATCATCTAAGCAATGATTTGGAAATTAGCCAAGAGCTAAGCAATTACAGGGCAGGTAACACAATCAGTTTCTAAAACAGCCATTTTCCACCACTCATCTGCTGCATGGATTCACCAGACTCTCACACATTTTTAAGTTTCTGGACCTGCATGACAAGAAAATGATTTTATGGAATATTCTCATAAGACATTTATATAGTCTTAGGGTCATACCACTTTTATTCTAAATGACTTAATCAGACATGCTATATAGCACTACAATAAAAATTAATTATGCTCAGATTTAAAATAAAACTAAAGGCAGATAAACGGTAACAGATTGACACCGAAGGTTGTAATAAAATCTACATATGTAATCTGACACTGCTGATTATGGACTTCAAGAACTTGAAAACTTCAGATCAAAAACCACAACCAAATTTGGTGACATGCAAGATCTTCCTAAAAATTAACCTAAGACCTTAAAGTCTTAGTTATTGTCCAGGACATAAAGAAACACAACAGATTTGTACATTTTATTCACATTTATTTTTCGCTTTTAGTGTGCTCACAGAAAATTAGAACACCTTAAGCAGGAGTTTAATAGCAATTTTTGTAAGCAAAGTTACATTCCATCTCTAAGTCAAATTGGTCAAAGCTTGTCCAGTATTTACAAAACATGATAGACAAGATGCTACACAAAACCATTGCATCTGAAGATTTTTTCTCCTTTATTCTCAAAGACAACTGAAAAGAAAGCATCGTCTGCTATAATCAAAAACATACCACAGTATAAACAGTAACCATTCCACTTATCACAGCTTGGTTGAGTTTTAAAATTTGTGTTTAAAAGGTCCAAGATGACTGCAGTTTTACAAAAATGGGCAGGGTGGCAAAAGTTGCAAACTTCATGTGCTTTTGGATATCAAGATTTGTTTTTATACAATAGTCACAGTTAAAAACACCCTGCTGGTAATACATAATTACACTTTATTAAGGTCATAAACCAGCAATAAACAATAAAGCCTATACAACTTGTAGTTCTACCTAATCACCGACTGGTACAGCTAACATGAGATAAGTGAAAAGTTCCTATGGTTTAAATGAACTCCTAAGACTATGAACTTTTTTTTTTTTTAAAAAAAATCTGGGTATTGGTGTTTTTTAATCTTTCCTTCTTGATCAAGACTTGTAGTGTTGTAAACCTGCCTCACAAAATACATCGTAATAACTTTTCTTAAGAAAAAAAAAAAAAGACAGCCTTTACACCATCATTTCTAGTGGTACAGCATCTTGGCAACGTCCTTGCCCCTTCGATTTCCCGTGTGGCCCTATCACTCACTTCATCTGATATCCCTTTTTGACCCACCCATCTCCTTCATATATGGGCATGTCTATAGATGGATAAAGAAAGTGTACATTTTTTGAATAAAGATGCAAAGAATGCAAAAACATTAATACTGATGCAAAAAAACCAAAAAACAAAACAAAACAAAAAAACAAAGGCGGAGGAAGGTTGTCTAAGCACTCCTCCTCCACCTGTTGGAATGGTGGGAACAGAATGATCTGAGATGGGATCTGTGGGGAGGGGGAAAAATCAACAACAACAAAAAATGCAAAATTTGTTGTTTAAAAAAAAGGTAAAATTAAAAAAAAAAAGACATCTTGAAAATCAATCCCTGGTTGCAGACAAGTTCTCCAAAACCAGTACCTGGCACCACTCCAACAAACAAACGGGGAGAAAAGTCCTGGGCTGCGGCGCTGGCCCGCGCCTACTCGGCCGCCTGGGCGCCCGGGGCCTCCGGACTGCACTCGGGCTGGGGCTCGGCGGAGGGCGCTGCGCAGGCGGGCGAGGCCGCGGGCTCCTGGGCGGCCGCCGCCGCCTCCGGCTCGGGCTCAGGCTCGGGCCCCGCGGCCGAGGGCGCCTCCCCGGGCCCGGCGGGCTCCTCGGCCTTCTTCTCCTCGGCCGGCCCGGGCTCCTCGGCGGCCGCGGCCTCCGCGGGCTGCTCGGGCTGCGCGGCCGCCTCCGCGGGCTGCGCCTCCTGCGCGCCGCCCGCCGCGCCCCCGTCGCCCGCCGCCGCCGCCGCCTCGGCCGCCTCTGCGCGCGGGGCCCCCGCGGGCTCCCCGGGAGCGGCGCCCGACTCGGCCGCCCCGGCGGAGGCGGCGCTGTCGTCCTTGGCGCCCGGCTCGGCGGCCGCGCCCTCGGCCTCAGCGCCCTCGCCCGCCTCCTTCTTGCTCTTCTTGAAAGAGAAGCCGCTCAGCTTGAAGGACTTCTTGAAGGAGAAGCGCTTCTTTTTTTTTTTCGGGGTCTCGTTGCTGGGCGAGGGCGCGGCGCCGTCCTCGGCCTTGGGCGACGACGTGGAGGACGCGGCGGACGCGGCCTCGCCCTCGGCGGCGCACGGCGAGCCGGGCTCGGGCGAGGCGGCGGCGGCGGCCTCGGCGGCCAGCGGCTCCCGGGCGGCGGGCTCGGGCGAGCCGGCGGCGGCGGGCGGCTCCTCGCGCTCGGGCGCGGCGGCGGCGGCGGAGGCGGGCGCGGCGGGCTCCTCCTGCTCGGCGGCCGGCGCGCTGCCGTTGGCCTGCGGCTCCTCCTTGGCGCCCGGCTCGGCGGCCGCGGGCGAGGCGTCGCCGTTGACCTTCACGTGGCCGTTCTCCTGCGGGCACAGAAAGCGGGCGTCACTCGGGCCGGGCTCCCGCAGCCAGGACGGGCGCGCCGGGGGGCCCGGGCGTCGGTGCGGCCAGGCCAGGGAGGATCGGGCCCGTCTGCCTCGCGGGCTCTGCGGGGGGCGCCCCGAATTGCTCCTCGCGGGGAGCTGGGCTCCGCGCGCAGGGCACGCGCCCCCCTGCACCCCGCAGCCTCCCCCAGACGCCAAGGAGCCCGCGGGGCTATGCCCCCAGCCCCGCGCCGCGCGCTTCGCCCTTGGGGGCCGGCAGGCGGCGCTGCGCCTCCACCGCGCCGAGCGCCCCGCTGGGGCGCAGGGGGCCAGGAGGAAGGAGGGGAGGGGCCGCCCCCCGCCCAGCCCAGCCGGGCCCTGCCCGTAGGCCGAGGCGCCCCCGAGCCCGCAAACAAAGCTCAGGTGGCGTCCTGGCCTCCAGGCCGGGCCGAAACCCCCAGGCCGGGCCAGCCGTGTTTCTGAGCTGGAGCCTCGGCTTCCACGCCCACCTTCGCCCGAATTTCTGCAAGGCCAGGGCGCGCCGGGGCAGCTTATTTTGCATTTTTAACGGGTTTAAAGCCTCTTGGCAGAGCTCGTCTCTCTCCAGCAGGCTGGAGCAGGAGAAGCAGCGCGGCTTCTGCTCTAGGAAAAGAGGCGTGGTGGGCGCCCAGTGTTTGGGAGGCGGCCACCCATGGCCGACCTCCCGCGCCCACCCAGCCCGGGCCTCCGGCCTGGGTCTCAGTGGCCGAGGCGCGGCGCACACGCTCAATCCCGGCCGACACGCGGAAGCTGCCTCCTGGCTACCATCTGGGGAGCTTCTTTAGCTACCCCCCGAATATTCCCACCCCAGGGATACCATTTAAGTCAGAGAATTGTGCGTTTCCGCAGACAGATTGAACACAAAGATCCAGGGCAGCGGGGAAGCCCCATCCAAAAGCACCGAAAGCCTCCTGCGAGGCTGCAACCTCTCCAAAAGCGCAGGGCGCGCCGCCTGGGCGCACGGTCCACAACAAGGCAGCCCTGCCCTCCTCGCCGTCAGCGCCAGCCCCGCTCGCACCCCTCGCGCGCACACACGCCACGCGCTCGCGATCACACCAGCTCACCAACCTCGAAGACGACCCAGGCTCAAAGCCCAAGCCGAGCTCCCCTCTGGCGCCACGGCCCCTCAAACACAAACGCAACCCAGCCAGAAGAGGGGCTCCTCGCCAGTCATGTTCTGCCCCCTCTCCAAGCCACGCCATTTTAGACGATAAATCTCTCTCTCTCCTCCCGGCCACGCCAGCACTCGCCGGGGTTCTTGGAGACCATTCGTGGGATGGGAACACCCTCTTGGGGACCAGCGACGACTGGGGATCGCCTTTTGCATCCAACTTTCCAACGGCGGTCCGGCCGCACTCCTCTCCACCGGGTGCGCCCAGGCGCGACCAGAGGGACAGGGGGCGAGGAGACGAAAAGGCCGGAACCCCAGGTGGAATTTACCTGCCCATTCGCTTTGGAAGGCGACGAGGCCACGGCCGCCTCCCCGGGCCTTTCCGCGGCGGCTTCTCCCTTCGTGGCGGTCTTGGAGAACTGGGCGCCCATGCTGGCCTCTTCAACAAAGAAACTCAACAGATCCAAGAGCGGAGACAAAGAGCTCGGGTCGGTATGAGGACCAGGCGAGCGGTGGCGGTGGCGGCGACGGCAGCGGCAGCGGCACACACACCGGAGGGAGGGGGTGGGGTGTCGAGGAGAACAGAACAGAACCGATTAAATACACTCCGGTAAAAAGGGTTTAGTCGAAGCGATCAAAAAGCAGCAGCGCAGGAGGGAGGGAAAAAGGTGGAGAAGTCGAGCGCAAAAAAAGGAGCCCAAGTGTAGTTTAAAAAAAAAAAAGAAGTAATAAAAAATCCCAGATTTGTAGCCGCACTGTAGACAAGAGGAAAATGGAGAAATCTCCCTGGTTGCTAATAAGATGCGGGGTCCAACGCCCAAGTGCACAGATGAATGGGCTCTCGGGCGCTGACGCGGCCCCCGCGCACGCCGGCCAATCCGCGCGCGGCACACAAAGCAGGGGGCGGGGCCTGCGCGCCCGACGAACAATGGAGCCGCGCTTTGCAAACGGTTTGAAAAATCCGTCTCGGGCCGAGAATTAATATCCTCCAAATAAATAAATCAATTAAAAATACATGCCTCTCGTCCCCTTCCGCCCGAAAACCATCCAGCCTCTCTTGATTGACTTGCTTTGTTTGGAATTAATTAACGCGGGGAGGGGGGCGGAGAAAGCGTTAACTTGACTCGCTTTGACTCCGGTCTGTCTGTATCCGCGTCTGTCTCCTCCCCTCCCCCACTCCACCCCGTGTGTTTACGCGCGTGTGAGCGTGTGTGTATGTGTGTGCGCGCGCGTGAGTGTTACAGACAATGGGTAGCATTGGAGTTGGCTGTAGCTTGTTTTCCTCTCCGCGTTCCATATGGGATTCACAGACAGCGCGCAGGGCTTGCTTTTTTAAAATTGCTGCAATTGCTAAATCTTCCCACATTGAAAGGTATTTAAACCACGAAGATCAAATTTCATCAAACCAGATCGCGAGTTGGAATTAGGTCTGTAGGCCAGATGTGGAAAATGCACAAGCAGCAAACAGCCGGAGCCCCACTCCCTCCCCTCTCCCACTTTGGCATGAAATAAAATATGTTGAGATTGGCCTTCGTAGCTCATGAGATTCTTGCTCTCCGGTTATTTATTCCCAATTCGTGATTCCTTTTCATACATAAAACGAGGGCCTTTTTACCGAAGATCGAAACTGCTGGCGCTGTATCACTGCGAATGACAATTTTCTTCTGTGCTGAGCCGAGACACAGCCTCGAGAGCAGGAGTCCACATTTACAGTTGGGGTGCTGCTTTTCGCGTCCATGTGGATCATTTTCAGCTTCCTGCCAACCTCGGAGGGACTTTGTTTTTGAGCGTGTGTGTGCGTGTGTGAGCCCCTGCAGGGCCGGGAGGCGGGCGGCGGCGGTGGGACTAGACAACCCGGCTACAGCTCAAAGAAGAAACCGCCTGCGTGCGGAGAGGCAGCCAGGGGCTCCTGGACGCTCCAGGTGCCCCTCCGGCCGCGGAAAGCTTCCGTGGTGGTGTAAACAGGCTCCCTCCCTCGGCCACGGCAGCTCTGTCACCAGTGCAGCCGCCGCTGGGGTGTGGAGGTTTTGATTGAACGTGTCTGGAGGGGGCGTCCAGGATACAGCCCAATAAGTCATTCCTCTACCACACACAGTATGGAGGAAGAAAAAAAAAATAAAACCCAGCAAACCATCTTTTCTCGTTTACATTTAGTGATCCTGCCATGTGAACGCTCTTTCCCTTTTGGACGTGAGAGGCAGTCGAGGGAATGATTCATTTCTCTTGGTTCTGAATTCTCAGGTTTTTTTTTTTTTAATTTCTGCTCATTGTAGGGAAATAGGTCACACTCTGAGTGAAAAAGACAGGTGGTTCCAGCCAATAACTCTTTGTTCAAGTGCTGTTTTGCAAATCACCGAGCTGAACATCGTTACAAGAAGCGTCATCTCCTCCCTGTCCAGTTCCTTCAGAGGCACTGTTCAGTCGCGAAGTCATATTCCACACGGCAGATGGAAGGACGTGCTCGCAGAAACACATCTTGCCAACAAACGTGCTATCAGCGCTCTTAAGGGAGCCCGCTGGCCCAGCCCAAGACCCCGGGCGCCAGGATGGATGCGATCCCCGCTCCTAGGAGAGTTCCAACTCCAACAGCCAACTGGGCTGGTCCAGCACCACCATCCGGGAGGTTCTAAAGGCTCATTTAAGGATCCTGCTTCCCCCCGCCCTCAGTGTGAATCGTGCCCCTTCCTCTGCACCCCCCTTTCGGTTTTAAATTGGGGTGACTGCTAGCTCGCTTTCGAATTTTCTCCCAGACGCGTCCTTAGCCTCTATTTGGGGGCTGCCTTTATTGCTCCTTTGTTATCAGGCTGCTGGGTAGGTTTTCCCTCTTTTCTCTCAGGAACGCCTATTTGCCTAGTGTCGACTCGTCTCCCGGGCAACGGCTGGGGAAGATTGCGAGCCGGGGGAGGGGAAGGGGCGGCGCCCGACCGGGCGGGGGAGGGGACGGAGGGGGCGCGGGTCGCGGCGCAGATGGCCGCTCGGGGTGGGGGCGGGGCGAGCCGGGCGGGGTGGGGGGCCGCGGCGCGAGGGGGCGCGGGGAGCCAATCAGGTCCCGCCGCTGCCGGGCGAGCAGCAAGTGTAAACACTCGGGTCGCAGCCGCGAGCGGGCTCGGTTTCTGCGCGCCGTGCACGCGCGTTTGCCGCGCGTTTGGGGAGCCGAGGGTCCCGCGATCTGGCGGGGCGCGCGGTGCGGGGAAAGGAAGGGGACGCCCAGGCCGGGGCCTGTCCCTCGGCGGTGCCCTCTGCCTGGCTCCAGCTGCTGGGGAGGAAGGAGGTGAAGGTGGAGCGTGGGCGCGGAGGAGCGCGCTGGCACCCGGGCAGAAGCCACTCATCTTTGGAAAGGATCTCCAAGGAGCCTGGCGATCTGGGGTCTGGTGGTGTCCCTCGCGGAGTTCAGGGTTTCAAATGCAGCGCCGAAGGCGTTTCTATAAATACAGCAAAAAATACAAACGATAACAAAATCCCTAAAGGTCATGGTGAAAATGTAAAGCCGCGCCTGAAACCAACTCACCAGGAGCAAACAGGCCGTTAGTCTTCATTAATGTTTCCCCTAGAGTATTTCTAACCTCATGATATTCTGTATATGCTTTTCTTTAGAGAAAAGGACTGTTTAAGTAGATTCGGTTGTTTTTCCTTAAAATGCAAGGACTTGGACTTTAGAGCTCAAGCCACAGACTGGAGAGTTACCATGTGCGGAGTGAGTGTGCAGGTCTGGGTGTTTTCACACCAGTGAGGCAGACTGGCTCATCTGGCTCCCTAAGATCTCAGGCGCTAGAGCAGTAATACTGCTCTTTCTTGATGATTGAGACCCGGCTTTTTCCTCCGCCTAGGCCCACCCTGGCCTGTGAAGGCAGGGATGCCCTCAGCGGACCATCCTGCTCCTTATTAGCTCTCCCTGTGCTGGTAAGAGGACTGTCTGTTAGTACCAGGAGGGACTATGGCTGCGTTCTTTTGTATTAAATATTTTCTTAAAACTTCTTACAGTAAGAGGAAAGAGAGTGAAAGTCAAGAAAAACGTAAAAGATGAGGACCACTTTCTAGGTTCCAGATTGAATATGCCTCTTTCCTGGAAAGTATTCATGTAACATTTACAATGTATGGGACTCTGCTGGTTCTCCGTTCTTCATCTCGGGGTAGAGATTTTATGAGGTGATTTTTAATTCCACAGAAATTGATTACCTTAGAGTAGTGGAGTCTACACAGACTCCACCCTTAATTTATTCAACAAATATTTATTGGATTCTAATCATGTGCTGTACACCTGGCATATATCAAAGAGCAAAACAGACAAGAAATCTTTATGCATTATACATGCTAGAGTGGGGAGGAAAACACCAGTTAATAAATAAAAGGACGGAAGCGATCTGAGATATTAGAAATCTGTAAGTGTTATGAGGAGAGAAAAAAAGTGAAGTGAGGGAGAAATTATTTACTGGTCAGGAAAGACTTCTGTGAGAAGATAAACTGAACAGGTTTGAAGAGTGAGGGGATGAATGCGCACAGCCCACTCCAGTGCTTTTTAGTAGCAAGAAAAGGAGAAAAAAAAATAAGATAACGAATAGAAATGTAATTTTATACAGTGGTTGTATGTGCTTTTCAGGGTGATGTGGGGTGCTGTAAGGTAATGTAATTTGATTAGGAGCGTTAAGTCCTTTTCAAAGGAGTGGCCTCCGCCTGGAAAGCCCGAGAATGAGTAGGCATTTCACAGTGCCCTGGAGAAGGAGACACTGACTAGGGCGTGAGAGGAATGCCAGAAAGATTCGGACTTGTTTTCTGGTAAAGACATCCTAGGAGAAAAGTCAAGTGCACACATGTGAAAGTCTGGAGTTCAAAGAGGTACATGCAACTATGAATTTGTGGTCTTTCATACTGAAGTATTTTCAGGAGGCACAAGAATATGCAAAAGGTCAGGATCATGCAAAACACAGTAGGATCCAGAATCACTCTGAGTAACTTCTGCTTTAAGAGAATGGGCCCAGGAGGAGCAGAGAAGGCCCAAAAGGAATTCTTCAGGCGTAGACAGAAAAGCAGCAAGTGCGGTGGACAGGCAGATCGGTGGAGATGGATTCAAGGAGTGTTTAGTGTTCTGGACTGCTATTGAGCAGAAAAAATAAAATTAGAAATATAAACAAATGTTATTGAGCGGACAAACTGGATAAAGATTGCAAAGTTTCCCCCTTGGATGTCCTAGTACCTAAGTTACTGCTCACAGGCTTTAGAGCCTGTGTATAATATGTTGAAAGTGGAAATACCATTAGAATTTAGTGTGCCGAGTCAATGCAGGATAGTCTGCTTTGATTCTTTCTTTTGTTGTTGTTTTTTTTTTTTTTCTTTCTGTTTTTGAGGTGCTGGGAATTGAATGGGGCCTTCAAAGTGAGCTGATTCCCCCACCTGCCCTCGAGACAGGATTCGGCTAAATAGCTCAATTACCCGGGCTGAGCTTGAACTTCGGAGAGTAGTGAGGTTACAGATGGGCAGCACCATGGCCAGCTGGGGTCATCTGCCTCATGAGGACTGAGTAAAAGAACTGGAGAGACGGGACAGGAGCTGGAGAGAGCTGGATGGCAGACATTACAGAAAGTGCGACCTATCTGGTATTCAATCCGGAAGAAAGGAAAATGTTAATACAGGAGACAAAAAGAGAAGAGAAGGGAATGAAGTCCTTGAGAAGGAGAAATTGGCTTGTGAGAGAGATGCTGCTCCTTTTCTAAAATGGGGACAGGAGAGCATGGCCACGGGTTTGCTGGAGGGAAGATGAGAAAGTTCCCTGCTGACGGATTCTTGGAGAGTTGGGTTCCATAGTAGAGAGGTGTGGACCAGTGATTGGGAGGCTGTAAGGATTGAGGCTCCAAGGCACGATGAGATTTTATAGCAATGATCGGTGCCCATTTGAGTTTGATAAACCTCAATGCTGCGTCATCAGTGTGTCAGTCTCTTTCACACGTAAACGTGACCGTGGTAGAATCCATCACAATGCTTTTAAGACTGCCATTCAATTACCCTCTCAGCCTCTACCCAATTAATATTACACCTGCATAGCAATCATTGTACAAAGGGAGCACTTCACTGATAAAGCTCTGTCTCAGCTATTTCTATGTGACTTCATGCAGATATGTATAATAAGAAGGAGGAACCTGTATCCCAGACTCTGCATAGGGTAAGTCTTGATAGGTTTGTATTTAACCCTTATAATGCCTCCTTGGATTTATATCATTATTCTCATCTTACATATTCAGAAGTTGATGTTTAAGCAGGTTAGGAAAGTAAAGTTCAACAGAATATTAGCCATTTTCATGGCAGGTTACAGTATCTGGCTTCTATTTTTCCTTATTACGAATCTATTAAAAGCTCAGACGATAGAAACAAACATAGAACCTTATAAATAAAAAGTTTTATTTATGTATTTATTTTTTCAGTACCGGGAACTGAACTCAGGACCTTGCGCTTGCCAGCTGTATCCCCAGCCCTGAAATTTTACACTTGATACCAAACAGCGACTTCTTTTAGATTTTGCTTTCGTGTACTTTAATTAGTCTACTTTATTAGTGTACTATCTAGTCACATTCATATAGATTTTCATAATCAGGTGGTGTCAGGGTTGCCTGACCTGAAGAACCAAGTTCTAACAGACCCAAAACTGGAGTGAAGACTACAGGACATTCAGCTGTTTCCAGATATTCGATAATCATTACACCACCACTATAAACTACACGCTGAGTCACTGTGCGTCAGGCACACCAGTTGAATTCGCAAGATGTTTGTACTTGAAATATAATAAAAGTTTAGAATCTACTCCAGGGATAGGCAAACAAAAGGCAGAAAATAATTAAACAAAAAATTTCCTCCAGAAATTTGGAGTCATAGCTTCTCCATAGAAGTATTTCTCAGAATTTTCAATATTTAGCTTTTAAGGACAGACTGAAAACTTTCCATATAAACTTTTGAAACAAGGGAATTGGGGTAAGGTTACCAGCAAAATTTCCTTCTCAACTTCATTCTTAGCAATAATGGGTGGGTGAGTAGAGAAAAGAAATCTTTTTCTTCCTTCCTTAGATGGAGGCCTAGGTATGTCTTTTTCTTTTCTTTTCTTTTCTTTTCTTTTCTTTTCTTTTCTTTTCTTTTCTTTCTTTTCCTTCCTTTTTCTCTTCTCTCTTCTTCTTTTCTTTCTTTCTTTTTCTAGCTGTTATGGTGAAAGGTGTGGTGTCCCTAATTTCTCATCTCAATGAGATTATTATATTTTTCTGTACAGAAATGCTATTGAGTTTTTGAGTATTTTTTTTTTCAGTACCAGGGATGGAACTCACAACCTCACACTTGCCAGGCAGGTGCCTGTGCTGCTGAGCTATACCCCTGGCCCTTACTATTCATTTTTGAGTGTTGACTTTGTATCCAGCTATGCTACTGAATTTGGTTTTTAAACGGAGAAGCTTTTTGGTGGCATTTTTGGAGTCCTCTATGTAGAGTATCATGTCATTCACAAAAAAATGATAATCGAACTTTGAAAACTACAGCACTCTGAAAAAGGAGATCGAAGAGGTTATCAGAAAATGGAAAGATATTCCTTGTTCTTGGGTAAGAAGAACTAACACAGTGAAAATGGTCATACTTTCAAAATTGCTAAACAGATTTAATGCAATTCTGAATAAAATACCAATAGCATACATCACAGAATTAGAGAAACATTCTTAAAATTCATTTGGAACCAGAAGATATCTAGAACAGCAAAAATAATTCTGGGCAAGGCAGGGGGCATCATACTCCTTGACTTCAAATTGTACTACAAAGCTACTATGATACAAATAGCATGGTATTGGGAAAAAACCAGTTCTGAGCATCAATGGATTAGATTAGAGAATGCAAAACAGCTCCAAATACACTCAGCCCACTTTATCTTTGACAAAGGGGCCAAATACCTTCACTGGAAGAAGGATAACCTTTTTAACAAATGGTGCTGGAAAAACTGGCTTTCCATATGCCAAAGACTAAAATTAGAGCCATCTCTCTCACCATGCAGTAAACTAAAATTGAAATGGATCAGAGATCTAAATATTAAAACAAAAACACTAACTCTGCCAGAAAAGAAACTAGGTAGAACTCTTGAAGACATTGGTGTAGGCAAAGACTTTATGAGTGAAACTCCAATTTCACAGGAAATGTCATGAAGAGTCAACAACTAGGATCTCATCTTATTAAAAAGGTTTTGCACAGCAAAAAGCAGACAAAACAAAACAAAAACCACCAACAGAGTGAAGAGACAGCCCCACAATGTGGAAAAAATTTTTTCCAACTGTTCCACAAAGGATTCATATCTGGAATTTGCAAAGAACTAAAAAAAATCAGACTCATTGAATTTAAAGACCCAACCTAAAAATGGTCATCTGAAATGAATAGACAGACACTTTCCAGACGAAGAAGTAGAAATGGCAAACAAATATATGAAAAAATGTTCAAGGTCATTGATCATTCAAAAGTTGCACATTAAAAAAATTTAATTCCATCTCACTCCATAAAGAATGGTTATTATCAGGAAATCAACCAATAATAAATGCTGGTGGGAGTGTTGGTAGGAGTACAGACTGGTGCAACCACTGTGGAAATAGGTGTAGAGATTCCTCAGAAAACTAAGCTAGCGGTCCCATTTGACCGAACTCTTTCCCCTTCTCAGTATTTTCCCAAAAGAACTAAATGCATCTAGCCACAGCGATACATGCATGCTCATGTTTATAGCAGTACCGTTTGTAATAGCTAAATCTTGGAAACAGCCCAAATGTCCATCAGTGGATAAATGGTCAAAGAAAAAAAATTTTTTTTAAAAAAATACATATTTCTCAGCCATAAAGAAGGATACTTGAGACATTTCTAGGTAAATGGATACACCTTGAGACAATAGTCTTCAGTGAAATAAGTCAGACACACATGTTCAAATATCATATGATTTCTCTGGTGTGGGAAACCAAAAGTGTAAATAAGGACCAAAATAGATCACAGATATTGTGAAACAGGAAGAAAATGTTTAAATGGAAAGGAATACTGGCGGGGAAGGGAAAAGGGAAAAAAGAGAATAGAAAGAAAAAATGGGACCAAAGCTTTTATAAATAAGGAGGGGAAGAGGGGTTGAACAGAGAGGAGAGAAAGGGGAAAGAAGAGAAGCAAAATATATCATGTATAGGTGCAAATTCCCTATGATGAATGGGATCATGTATATCTAAAATGTACCAATAAAGTTAATTTTAAATAAATATAAATGTTCATCAGATTTGAAAATAAACAATAAAAAAAGCACCAAGTTTTCATTGACAGGATCGCGTCCCTAGACTTACAGAATTACCTTCTCTCCTTTTCCTATCATTCTAGGACTGAGTTCTCAGATGGAAGGAGAGAAGAGAGAGGAAAACATTCACCCTGAGGGTCAGGGATTCAGCTCAGTGGCGTAGCACTTGCTTGGCAAGCGTGAAGTTGTGAGTTTGATTCCCGGTACTGGCCTCTCCCCGTATTCACCTGGAGAAAGCTGACACTTCTGCACAATGACCCAAGAGCCACGCAAAGGAAAAATTTTCATTCACTCGAGAGACACTTATTAAGCACCCACTGTATACCAGGCATCAGATTACCATGTTCTGCTAATGGTGCTTCATTGAACCGCCACCATGGTCCTGCAAAAAAGAAACCATCACTTCTACCTTTATATAAATCACATCTCAAAGAGGCTGCATACTATACTCAAATGTATGTTTCATATTACATAATCCAGATGTTGGTGATTCCAAATCTTGTGCTGCTGTTTTTCCCTGGCCATACCAGACTGCTTAGATACACATGTCTGAGAGGTTTTCCTTTTTCTTAGAGGCCGCCCAAATGTACCCACACTAGGAGGTAACCCAGAGGTAGTAAACTGTACGAATCTCCAGAGAGGTAGTTAAGGTCACATTTATACAATGAGAATTCACATTCAAAGAAGGAAACACCCAAATACTCAAACACACACACAGAAATCCCAAATATGGAAACATCTTTAGTAACTTTATGCAGCACATAACCACCACAAATCACATGTTAGCTTGCTTGAATAAAAACCAGAATGGTCGAGTTGGACTAACAACTTTCTCCTACCTTTCCTGTGTACAGGTCTGTGTGTTGTTGCCAGCAGAGTGAGTCTGTTTGGAATGTAAGCAAACGGCAGAGCTTGGGAGATTTTATGGGTCGAAAGGACATGGATGTGAGATGTAGTAGGGAGGTAAAACTGGACATCAGAAACAAGAGACCTGCACGATGTCACCACGAGGCCTTAATGATTCCTGGGATAGAGAGGGCTTACTGAAGAGAATGGAGGTGTCTTGGTCGCCAGCTCCTTGCTGAAGTGAAGTACCAGACACCCACGAGGTAAAGGAGGCAGGGTTTCCTGTAGCTCACAGTTTGCAGAGGTTTCAGTCCATCGCTGGCATGTCCTCCAACTCAGCTGACCATTTTCCCACCCCAATCAGCTTTACTTTTTGAAATAATGCTTCAGCTTTCTTGGAGGCAGGCAGGGCAGCATGGCCGAGGGCACAGCAGAGGAGAAACAGTTTAGGGTGGGGTACACTGGAAGCAGAGAGGGACCTAGGAGGGGAGACAGAGGCTCCCACGTGACGCCTATGTGAGGTGACACCACCTCTTCCCACCAAGTTCCAGCTCTCAGCTTCCCATCCAGCTACAAAACCACCAATGGGCAGATCCAGGGATGAGTACCACAAACCCATGATCCAGTCACCCCCTCTGTGACCACAGGAGGCTTTGTGGGGACATCTGATATAAATGATCTTGATATGGGATGATTAAAGTGGTTTTTTTTTGCTGGGCACGGTGGCACACACCAGCAACCTCAGCTAAAATAGGAGTTTAAAGTAGGAGATTCTCACGTTCAGACTCAACCTGGTCTTCCTCCAGGGTTGAAAATCACCCTGCAATGCCCCATAAGACCCTTCCTCAGAAAAAGGATGGCTATTTTCTCAGTAAGATTATACTTGGCATTTGATCTAGAAAATGCTTTTTCATATAGTGTTTTATTTCCTACAGACTGTAAGATCAAATAACTAGGTTAATATCCAGTTACAGATTTGCTAAGTGATGGAGTGTGTTTAAAACCCCAAAATAGCTGCCCAAGACTGGCCAGCGTCCTGTGGTCAGTGGGACTGACCAGGACTTTCTCCCTGCCACTGGTGTAATCTGTCTTTCAGTACCATCTCTCGCCAGCATTGAAGAAAAAGATATTTATGGTACTAACTTTGAGATTCATTCTCAATGCTTTAAATATAGATTAAATGCTAATGACAGATTTTCCTGACAGAATATCAGAATTCCTTGTCTCATTCACTCAAATTCCAAATCTGTGTTTTCTGCTTTCCTGATCTGGGCATGACTGCTCATAGATTCCTCAGCATCTCCTCAAACTCAGATGATCATTTTCCAACCCAAACCAGTTTCACCTTCTGAAGCGATTTCTTCAGCTTTCTTGGAGACATTTTTGACTCACTGGCTCCATTTCTCGGTTAAGAATAGAACGAGGGGTGAGACCTCCTTTGAGTTCCACATGACTAGACGTTTTAGTTCTAATTAGAAAAACAACACAAACTAAAACAACAGCAAAACAAAAGATAAAATGGCTAAAACAAATCCTGAAGCTTTGCTCATTTGGTAAGTCTATGGATCTGTTTATTGCCTGCCTTTATTTTCCCCTCCCATCCTGAAAGCTTAAAGTTCTCACCGGTCAGACTTCAAAGACAAAAATAACTGACCATCAAAGAGGCCTGGAGTCCTCAGGTCACCTAGATCATCCTGCCCAGTTCTGTTTGTCTCCTGTCAAATCTCTCAGACTTCTCTCTCTTCCCAGAGCTAAAACTGAGGTCAAAGTTTTCTACACTTTCTGCCTAAATTACCTCTTAGGTCATCTTTTCTCTCTCTGGGGCATTATATGCCACAAATCTCTCCCCATCCCTCTCTCAATCAATAACAGACCCTCAGGTCCCCAGGATTTAACCCTCCCTGCCTAATTTCCAAGGCTCTTTTATAATACGTCACTGCAATCTCTAGATAGAGGAATAGTTTGGATCAACAAGCAGCAATTTTTTAAACTGATCCCTGCGATTGTTTTCATCTGCTTCCTGGTTTGGGTCACTAATTACGTGTTTTTAGTAGAGCTAATAATGTTAGGGACCTTCGGCTGGGGAGCGTCTTGGCTTTGAACTTTCTACCCTCCATCCACAATCTCTTCCTTGCTGATTCAACCTCGGAGGGGATTGCATCAGTAGCACCCTGTGCTGAAATGTCCACAGGGGAGACAAAGAGAAGGACCTTTGGGGACAGGAGCTACCTTCTGATCAGGGAAACACCATTTTTTTTTCTTGCTCCAGTCTTATCTCCTGCTGTGTCTTTAAAAGCACAGTGACTATTCACTAGTAAAATGGATAGTCTTTCTTGCATCTGATTTTATGTTCTTTTCATCAGATTGGGACCAAAAAAAAAAAAACTCTGCCAGTTTTCATTTACAAAGTCTGTATTTTAGGCTTGGGGATGTAGCTCAGTGACACAGTGCCTCCCTGGCAAGGATGAGAGTGTGAGTTCGAGTCCCAGTACCAAAAAAAAAGTTTTTTAAAATCCATATTTTGCAACTGTGGCATTTTGAAAGAATCTCATAGTACGTACTGAAAGCAACTGTATTTCAGACATCATTATTACTTTTTGAGAAATAATTTGATTTTTACTGCATCTTTTTATTTTTATCCAATCAAAAGATTCTTTCAGTTTAACAAAGTTGTGGTAGGGTAGTAAAAATTGCTGGATGCTTTATAGGCAAATATCTAGTTATTTGTGTCATATCTTTCATTGTATTCTGTATTGGGTATATGACATTAATGTGACTAATGAATTCCTCAGGACTGTTTCACAGGTCATATTAAAATGGAGTTTATATCATTTTGCGAATTTTAACTTTTACAGCAAATATCTGTGAATACATAAGGAAATAGCACCAAGTTAAGAATATTGATTTCCATTGCCATTTTGTCAGAACTAATGGAAATAAGCAACTATTCTTGGAAATTATCGCTTTAACACAAAACTTATCAAAATCAATACTAATCTTTAGATAAATTTCAGAATTATTTCTCTTTGTTACTTGCCTTACATGCCACATAAAAAAATCTATATTGGAAGGGGCTGGGGATTTAGCTCAGTGGTATAAGCGCCTGCCTGGCATGTGTGAGGTTGTGAGTTTGATCCCTGGTACCAAGCCCCCCATCCCCAAACCAAAACTGTCTTGGAGTACCATATTCTGGTAGTGTTCTCATGGCTATGTAATTAAACATAATTGTTCTTTTGTTCAAAAGGAAAATAGTAAAACTATGCTTTAATATTTTATAACCTCCAGGCAAGGTGGAGCACACCTGTAATCCCAGCATTTGGGAGGCTGAGGCAGGAAGATCACAGTGGGTTTGAGGTCAGCCTGGGCTACATGGTGAGTTCAAGGCTACTCTGAGCTACGTAGTGAGACCCTGTTTAAAAAAAAAATGTACTTGCATTTAGTATGATGATTTTTATTACTAGAAATTTGCTAGTGAACTTGCTTTTGGGGGGGGTACCAGGGATTGAACTCACGACCACGTGCTTAAAAGCACTTATGCTGTGAAAAGTGCACAATAATTTTTGTTTTAAAGAATCATTAAGATTTAATGGTACAGAGGTTTCTAGAGGTAAGGTAGGGTTGCAAACTCTACCTTGTAGTGAGTTTCTTGTTAAGAAAATGGGCAGAAAGTAGGATGAGTGTTTTGAGTGAATACATATAGTAGCTCGAGACCCAGTTTTTAATAGATCCCCAATAGAAGCGGATTTGCCTTGCCCTTTTGGAACAGAGGAGGTTGATAAAAACCTCTGAATAGACTTTTTTTTTTGATACTGAGACTCAAACTCACAACTTCGTGCTTGCCAGGCAGGTGCTTATGTTCCTGAGCTATATTCTCAGCCCTAAATAGATTTGAAATTATGGAAAATAAGAAAAATAAACAGCAGGAAAACTGTTATCATCATTTATAAGATCAGAATTTGTGGTGAACCCATTTTCTTGATTCCTCCCTTGGGCTGGATTCTCAGAGAAATTCTGAGAAAAGCTAAGGTCCATTGAAGGTCTTGGATACTGTGGTCCAACTGGTGAATTCTTGCAAGTAGTTATCTTTGCTTCAGCGAGCCAGCGTCACACGTAAGAAGCTGGGATTCTACTTTTTAATTATTGTCAATTTCAATTCACATTTAGACTTTCATATGATTAAGCAAACATCACATCCTCATGCTTTGCTTGTCTTATTGCTATCCTTTCTTAATCTATACTTCTCCTCAAATATTTTACAGGTTGGAACTGTTTGATCTTTGGACATCTCATCAGGTTTAGCTACCAGTAGCACCAGAGAGATATTAAGAGTAAACAGCAATTGGAAAAATTTGCATGAGATTTTTTAAAATCCCAACCTTCGCACAGGAAATCCAGATGGAGTAATGAGCTTTCGTCTGCTTCCATCTCTCTGTCTGTCTCTTTTTCCTGAGTGCTAATTAGAAATCTTGTTAGCAGCAATGTATCATAATTTGTTTACACCCAGACTCTCTTTGGACAATATTTTTATATATATGCAAATTTTATTTCTGCAGGTTTATTTTTCCTGTAATTTTGAGTACGCTTGAAAAAAGATAATTTATAACTTCAGAATCCTCACAGTGATTAACATCCTCCTTATCACAGAAAGATGCAAAGACTGTGAACACGCCAGGAGGCCTGGGCTCAGTGCGGGGTCAGTTAAGAGTTTTGACCTCAAGCACATTTGGTTTCGAGTCCCCGCTCTGCTATTTTCTTTCCTGTAACTTGGGGTAACCTAATCTTTTCCCTCATCTGAGAAATGGAGGTTGTAGGAGTATGGTCTCTCGGAACTATTTTGAGATTTATCCTAAGGACTAACATACAAAGCAAGTTTTTATTCAGTGACAGCAAATCTGATTCCAGTTGATTAGGACACAAGGCGGGAGGCAGGAAAGCCAGGTTCCCTTGGGATCTGTGGAACAGCAACTGTCTGCATCTTGGTCAAATCCAACGCCAAGCAACAGCTTCTCAGTTTCCAGAGTTTTGGATTTGTTGCCTTATTTCATCTATAACTGATGAAGTTACTCAAAAAATGTTTCAGTGCCCCAGTATTAGGCAAATCATTATAAAACTATAGTTATCGCCAGTTGTGGTGGTGCACACCTGTAATCTCAGCACTCAGGAGGCTGAGGCAGGAGGATCCTGCAACTTGGATTCCAGCCTGTGCTACGTACAGAGACCTTGTCTCAAAAAAATACCCCCCACCTATAATTATTTGGAAAAATGAAAAAAAAAGTAAGGAAATTGAATGAATATGTTTCAAAAGAAACTGTGGATTTTGTAACTCTTTGCTTTTTAAAAAAAATATTACTAAGTAACCCTCCATAGGGTGGGAATATCATTAATACCATGTTTTGATACCTCCTAATTTGCCCTTTAAATTTCTTAATGAGAAAAAATGTACAAGAATAGAAAGCACAAGAGAATAAAAAGTAAGTGGAAAGATTCTTTTTGACTTTTTCTTGTTTACCTGATAGGATTTCTTCTACCTTCTATTATTATTATTATTATTATTATTATTATTATTATTTTGGTACCAGGGATTGAACTCACAACCTCACGCTTATCAGGCAGGTGCTTACGCCGTTGAGCTAAATCCCCAGCCCTTCTAACTTCTCTTAACAGCTGATGACCTCCCCACACCGTTTGTCGTTCACTGTGGTGCTCACGTACAGGAGCACAATGAAGGAATGAATGAAGTCACTCTATGCAGTCTGTTCTACCTCCTGGCTTATGTTTTACATTTTACCTCTTCATGTCTGAGAATGCATAGAAAACCATCTCATTCTTCTAAATAGTCATCTATTGTTTCCTGGTTCTTGTGGAAATGTTAAAATGTAGTCATTCCCTCCACTGAATACTTAAGTTCAATAAAATTTTTCTTCATTAGCAATCTATCTATCTATCTATCTATCTATCCACCCATGCATGTATATGAACTTCCGTAGGATAAAATTTAAGATTGACCAGTTAATCACAGACATACGTGAATGTTTGTTGGGTCTACACTGAATCAAATCAACACACACAACATTTGTAACTTTACTATTGAGTTTGTTCTCCAGAAACCTGAAATGACTGCGAATTCAAGTTCTCTTATTTCCTTAAATATAGGTCTAGCATCGTCTTCATTGTATATTATACAATGATTTTTAGATTATCGATCATTTTTATCTTTTTTTTTCTGATGTTTTAAAGTAGATTACTTATATCTGTGCCACAAGTAGGAGGAGCTGGCAGAGATCACGGGTGATTTGTTCGAGTGAGACCAATTAATAATGGAATTTAGGTTAGAATCCAAGTCTGGCTACAGATTCTCTCACAATAATTCTCCTGCTGTCTTTGTATCTCTCTTTCTTTTAGTGTTGCTGTACGATGACTAAGGGAACTGGACCAAGAGAATATAGCAGAGACCTTCAGTTTTGAAATTATAAGCACCTGGAAAAATAAACCCCTATATATTTAAAATTTCTCACATTTATCTATGTTCAAAATGAGTAATATTTATATTAATGGATAGTATTCATTTCAAGCTTTACTTATAAAAAACCATAAAAGGTCATCTTATTCATAATTTTTACATTGCATTAAAGGTTGAAACTTATGACTTTATTATAGTTAAGCTCAGTGGTTGTCATGGGTAGTGAGGTTGTAAGACAGAGTTGTTTAGTCATTTTGACCTTTGGAAAACTAGTTGACTTCGCAGTCATCAATACAGTGTGACTCTGCTATGGCGTGTTTCGCTGCAAGGATAAGTCTGTGAACTTCAACAAATATATCTTGAAATAAAACCAAGAGTTACTCTAACAAAACTTAAACTTGGGGCAGTCCATGTATGGCTTCAAGGTTTGTGATGCTCCCCTGGCCACCATTTGTACCAGGGATGTAACGGGAGGAAGCCAGATGCATTGTGGTCTGTGATAGGTCTCTAGCCACTTTCTTTAAAGTTCGTAGTGTGTACAATAATTCCATTTCACAGGAAGAAACCTGAATTTTGAACAACCTCTGCATGTTCTTTAGCCTGTTCTTAAACCCAGTGCCTCAAACAAGATGCTCGTTAGCACCTGGTAGATGGGTACGGGCATCGGAACTGCAGGTTGTGCAAGTGGCTATTAGATGCCTCTACTGAAGCAGCGTTTGAACTGAGGACTCTGAGCCTCTTGTGACTTCAGTGAGTCCAAGGGAGATGAACAGTCACCTCTGTGAGTGTGTGGAAGTCATTTCCTAAATGCAAACATTTAAAGCTGTTTCACATGCGCTTCAATATCTTTATTATTGCATCTCTATGCTACTCACAGAAACCCTTGGGATCAGCCTGGCAAGTCTCCCTTCTTTATTCCTACCCGGGCAGCCACGTCTGGAATGAGAACCTCTGGCATCTGGTGCCCAGCCACAAGAGCTCTGAGTTAACGTCTCAGGAAGTCGGTGTCCCGGCTCTTCACTGAGGGGTTGACGCTTCTTTGGCTGACCCATATCTGCTCCGTGAAAGCTCATTTGGAAGGAGGCTGTGCTCAGTGGAACTTGCCTGCTTGGCAGTCTTGTTTCTTTCCTAGCCAAGAAGAAGCAAGGGGCTCATCAAACCAAATTTGAGCCTTCAGCTCCACTTGAAAAATCATAGCGGTTGATGTAGGAATCAGCAAAGTCTTTGAAGTTCTCTGGCATGCAAGGAAATTACAATTTGGTGCTTAACTGAAATGCAAGTTTCCTTTTGAGTTGTTTGGTATCCCGAACACAAAGTTTCCCAGACATCCGTAACCAGCATCATGGGTATTTTTGTGTCACAATTACATACGACATTTCTTCTTTCTCTTTCTAGATAGGTTTCCCCCCTTTTTTATGTGAATAAACAGGCCAAGAGAATATAAATCTGGTCTTGAGAGTCAAATAAATTCAAATAACACAAAAATTGAGTGGTTGTGGAGAAAGAGGCACTTTATTGGTAACAGTTGTGATTTTATATTCTTTAGAGCATCAGCAGTAGAGATTCTTATAATCAGATGTGACAGAAATTCATCAAAAGCCTGAGTCTTCTTTAAATCTTCCTCACTAATAAAATAAATGTCAGTGAATGAATCAGCATTTTTTTTTGGTACTGGGATTTGAACTCATGACCTTGTTCTTGCCACGCAGGCACTGTGCGTCTCTAAGTTTAAAGATGGCTAAAGCATTATAGTGATAGCAAGTGCAGTTTCTGGAATCTGTAAGGAGTGATGTTCTTAGTATCATTCTTCAACAGGTGAGTGGCAGGCAGCTCACCACCTCCCAGGCCCCTCTGCACCCTCAGCCTCCTGGGTTACCAAGCTCACCTCCCGTCACCGACTTCTTGTTGCTCCTACAGAAAATCGGACAGCACAGTGTTCCTGCAATTTTAAGAGGAAGCTGCATTATTGAAATCCACGCAGTGCAGTAGAATGTGCAACTGACGACTAAAATAGATCATCAGTATTTTGTTACTTTCATGAAATTAATAGAAACGGTGTGATAAATAAGAGCCTGTGCTTTAATAATTCTCCTGCAGTATTTTTGTGTTCTTATGCCCTTACTGGGCCCCTCACTGGGCCCAGCAGCAGAGCAGTTGAGTCAGTCTGAGGCAGCTTCCTCTGTGTGAGTTTTCTTCTGGGGTCACCAACACTTTGGTGTGCATTGCTAGATGCTTCCAATTTTGTGGGTATGTTAGTTTCCTAGACTGCTGTAACCAAATTCCACAAAGTAGGGGGTGAAAACAACAAATGATTATTTTCACACAGTTCTGGGGCCTCGTAGGAAGAAACCACTCATGCCTCCTTCCTAGCTTCCGAAGGAATCCAATCCTGCCAGTGGCCCTTGGTGTTCCTTGGCTACTAGATACCACACTTAGTGTCAGTCATGCTGGTTGTTGGATTTAGAACCCATCCTAGTCCGTCATGATCTCATGTTACCTTAATTACATCTGCAAAATCCTGTTTCTAAACAAGGTCACATTCTGAGATTCTGGGGAGCAATGAATTTTTCGAAGACCCTATCAAAGTCACCATAAGCAAGCTGTACACGGTTGCCTATGGTGTCTTTCAACTCTGATGAATCTCAGCTATTCAATTGTCACAGCACTAAGCACCCATAGTGCTTAGGTAGATAATAATGCGTAGATTTTTAGATAATCCAGGAATGCACTAGTGAGTAGGCTCCTTTCCCAAAAAAAGTTTATTCGTGGTATGTATATTTTCACATACCCTGAAACATTATTTTCTTTGCATCTTTATCCAGCAATTCAAAACAACATTCTTAGTCTGTGGGCTGCATCAGACCGGACAACTAGGTGAGGCAGATTCGGCCCTAGGCTGTAGTTTGTCAATTTAACTGCAATGGCGTGTTAGTGAGCGGGCAGAGGTAACTCTAGGGTAATTTTTTTTCCTCCTGCTGATGAATAAAGGAGCCAAATGCAGGGAGAATCTGTTTGTGATTTGCACAAAGAAAGTTTCATTTGATAGCTTCATGTTTCAGCAGAGGGAACCAGACTGATCAGTAGTGAGGCTTGCTTGGCAGTTTTATTCCTGGGGTGTTTGCCAACATTTTGTGAGGATTCTGCTGTTAAGACGGAGAGGCGACACAGGCCTAAGGGAAGCACGTGACCTGAAGTCTTCGCCTTGAGGGATTGGAACATTTCTCTCTTGGATTCATAACATTTCCTATGCCAAAGTGTTGAGTAGACTTTGGAGGTACTTTTAATTAAGGCATTTGTGACTTAATACCGCGTGGCATTCTGGTTAATATGTTGTCAATCCCTAGACATCCATTCAAGGCCAGATATTAGATAACACGCTGACCCTCTGAACGCACTTCAGCCTTAGTATTAAGACCTGTTAAATCACCCAGGGACAAAAACAAAAACTTAGTCCAGTAAAACTTGAAGTTATTGTTAAAGATCGGAATCATGTAATTGACTTTTCTAGTTATCAAACCAATACCTTCTCACTGCGGAAGAGTAAAAACGATGCCAAACTGAATACTGTGAAGAGCAACAGTTTCTCATAATCCCAATTCCCACAGATAATTTCTGAGAAACTTGGGTCTTTCTTTTTCCAAGCTTCCTGCCCACTATGTCATTGTAAAAGTAAATGAAAAAATACACCCCAAACAAATATTCTGCATGTTTTTAAGATGAAGTTTGTGAATATGAGGAGCATTGAATACGTACCGATTAGGTATTAAACCTAATTATTCACTGAACTCATAGACTGCTGATCACAGGGCAGGAATGAGCCCTGTTTCCCAGTGGGAGGGCGTATGTTTTTGCTCTTTGTTTGTTTGGTTCTATTTTGTTTCAAACAGTAGAGAATGACCAAGTATGAGCAACAACTTTCATGTGTCTAAGGTCCTATTAGTCAGAATGCGCTATGGCTCCAGTTCAGCGAGGATCTTTCCTGCTTTATTACAAAAACAGTTTAAAACAGGTATTTTCCTCCTTCGGTGACATCAATATTTTAATAGTAATTATCCTCTGCAGCAGATGTTATTGGCAGAGGTTTTATCTGGCTGGGAACTGAGCAGATTCTGCGAGCTGGCCTCAGTTTGACTTAGAGAGGAGTCCCTTGCCAGTGTCTCGAGTGGGTTTTGTAAGGATTGCTAAGGGTTATGTGTGTAGTGGTCCCGGGTGGAATGACTGCATTAATTACTATTCTTAGAGAACAGGGAACATTTTGTTCAGGGAACTGGACAGATAATCTACTCGCGTACAGACGTAGAGGGAGAGTCTTAGCACTTAGACTACACCTGTGATGTTTTGTGATGAATGTCGCAGGACAGTTTGCAACAACAGGGACCTGGACATGAATCCTGACTGGAGTCTTGTTAGTCACATTGGTATGATGTGGCGTCTGGCAAGTTTCTTAGACTGACTTTTGGTACCCTCACTTGCAAAATGGGCATAGAGTGTATCAGTCTTGCAGGAGTGTTGGTAGGATTAGTGTTTCGTGTGTGGAAAGCATTGAGTCAGTGTCTCACATTCAGGGGGAGCTTCAGCAAAAAAATGTGCAGTGCTGGGGATCGAACTCAGGACCTCATGCGTGGTAGACAAGTGCTGTACTACATAGAGCACTTTGTAGACAGCTTCGTAAAGCTACGCACTGAGCTCCTACATTGTTAAAAAAACTGTGATTATTAGATATACTCAGACGATCCATTCCAGCCCTCTTATTTAACAAAACTAGAAACTGCATTCAAAAATGTGACTGTTCTTAGTTTGCTCCAGGAGCTGTGGGAAGCCGTGAAAATACTTTTCATACTCTGATCCTTGCTCCAGTCCTTCCCATTGCCTTTATTCACCGCTAATTATGCACCCATAAAGTTCCAGGTATTGTGCTGAACCTTGAGAATATAAAGGCTAATAAAATGCAGGCTGTCTTGAAACCTCACAGTCTAATGGAATCAAATGCAGAAATACACGACTTACAGTTTCTTAGGTATCATAATGGAATTTTTTTTTTTTTGTATATTCATGCAGAATAGTTGACATAGTGATCCACTTCGGCTCTAAAGATTGAGGAATATCTCACAGGGACAGGGTGATATTTGACTTAAGCTTTAAGGAATGTACTGGTGTTTGCCAGGTATCAAGTGCAGGTTTCTGTGTGTGTGTGTGTGTGAGTGTGGGTGTGTGTTTGGGTAGGGACGGGAGTTGGCATGGTGGTATTTTAGATAGAAGAGACAGCCGATGGAAAGGGACTGGAGCTGTCAGAGTGGCAGCGTGGCACATTCGTGGCAGCGTGGGTCGTGTGACTTGGTCTGGGTCGTGAGGTCCAACTTACAAAGGATACGATCAAAATAAATCTTTGGAACCTTAGTAACTTAGTAACTTAGTAACTGCTACAGCAAAATACCTAGAGTGGGGAACTTATAAACAAGAGAAATTCATTGCTCCTGGTTTTGGAGGCTGGGACGTCTAAGGGGCCTGCACACTTGTTTGTCGAGGGCATGTGTCTCACAGATGGTGATTTCACCATGTAGGTGAAGGGGTGAACAAACTCCTTGGAGCTTCTTTTATAAAGATGCTAGTCCCCGTCACACTAATCCGAAGACTCCACTTTCCCATACTATCGCCTTGAAGGGTTAAGTTTCAACATGTAAATTTGGGAAAAACATAAAAACATTCAGGCCGCAGGAGAACCGGAATTACATAAACTCTGCATGATTCACTTTTGCTTAGTAAATAAGTTCTAGTTAAATATTTTCATGCAATGGCCCAGTTATTTTTTTTTAGTAACTTTTGGTATGGAGTGACAGCACAATGATGTATGGAATTCCATAAAGTGCAATACAACCATAATGCTCTGTATTAAAATCTTAGGTTTCTGATTATTCATTCACGATTACAATCTGATTAATGTTACTAATTTCATTTTTAGGGACTTAATTCATGTTAATTTAATTGTGATGCTTACTAATTGGGCAAGGGTAATAGTCTATAATGTCATGATGATATGCTCTTAATTATATCACGTCTGTTCTAGTTGAAAGTATGCCTCTTATGCTATACACTTTTGCTGCCTTTGCATGAATAATCCTTATTTTTTATTTCGGTGAGGTGGTTTCTAGAAGCTTGTGTGATTTTTGAAATCTCATTATGTGTCTCCTTTTAGTGCAGTCGAAATAGTGTTATAATTTATCACATTTATACAGATTATATCCATGGAAATATAGTAATACCAATTCATTATGCTAGGCTTTACCTGTTACCAGGTCTGTGACGTCAGTGATAATTTTTCTTTTGAGTTTTTCATGGAGCTACCATGGGATGTGTTTATTACATTGAATTTAGCCACAAAATCTTACAGTTTTGGCACAGTTCTGAATATGATTTGAGTATTTGTATTTTAGTCTTCATTCTGTTAAACAAACCAGTCTTAAGTACCTTTTCTAATGTGCATTTTTTAGGGTAACTGAGAAATAGCACACTGATACCTGAAAGAAGTAACCCCAGCCCTTGCCGTGCTGGGGGTGGGGCAGGGCAAAGTTCAGTTGGAGGGTTTATTTGAACAGAGATGATAGCTAAGCGACCTCTGATAAAATTTCTGGAGTTACCGTCTAATAACTTATCACAACTACTGTTTACATCCTGGGTCATCTTTGGGGAAACTGAACTATAAGATCTGCTGCATCCTTAGGCTTCAAAAGTTTAATAACCTCTCAAATAAAATACTTCCATAAAAATATGGTCAGTCATCTGTATCTAAGGGTTTCATAGCTATGGGTTCCACCAACTAAAAAAAAAACTGTACTGATCATATATAGATTTTTTTCCTTGTCATTAGTCACTAAACAGTGTAAGAATGACTTACATCACTTTCACATTGTAGTAGGTATTATTTTTTTGGCTATGTACATTAAGTACATAAATCACTAATTTTGAATGTGTTTTAAAGTATGTGTACCTATCTCGGTTTACAACAGTTAAATTGCCATCCATAAGAAGATACCAAACAAAAATCTTACATGTGAATGCCACATAATCCCTTACATGTGAAAATTCTCAAAACATCCTTATATCTGCCTAATAAAATTGCTACTCTCCACTTTTATGACCTATAAAGTTTCCATTGCCTTTAAACCCATTTTACCTTTGTGTTATACAAATGTTAGTGTCTCAGATTAGAGATTGATGTTTTTTACTCAAATTGGATCTTATTATTTGAGAATTTAACCAGTTTATGAGTATAATACATCTCTATTTCTGTCATTTTCTATGCCAATTTTAATGCTTCTGTGGTACTTTTGTTTTGCTCCTTTTTTCTTGGGTTTTCACTTGTTTTTCATTTCAGAAACTTGTAATGTATAGAATCTATTTTTTTCCCCTTATCTCAGTGACAAATTGCCTTAAATGAACTAGCATCTAATGCACTAATTACTGGTTCTCCTAATAAGCATTTCAAACATAACCACCCCTCCCCAACCAGTGCTTTGGCAATTCTCTCCTTACACTATTAGTAGTAACATGAACTTGTTAGTTCTTTTTTTTTTTTAAGGAATTCAAGCTATACCATTCTCTGGTTTTGTCAGGTGAAGATTTAGAATGTCTTTTCTGCACTTGTCCTGCCCACAATGATAAAGCATTTTTATTTAACATACATTTGGCTTTACAACATCCATAACTGTAGCAAAAGTTAAAGAACAAAATGGGCCTACAAATGAAAAAGATTCGTGGGGTATCCTTCCAATTTAATGAGAAGATCAGGCATCGTGGCATGTGCCTATAGTCCCAGTACTTGGGAGGGTGAGGCAAGAGAATGTTTACACGGCAAAAATAAAATATTATTCATTTACATTGAATATTTCCTTATACACATTGGCAGCTGTGTGTTAGACAAATCTGCATGGCACCCTCTGATCCCATAAACTAAAAATTTTAGATCTAGCATACAAATCTATTTTGTACTTAGGTTTATTACCCTATATGTAGTAATTTTAAACTGCCATCCATCTCCTTAACTAGTTTTAATCATCAACTCTTTTACACAACTATCTCCCTATTCTATTTAATTTTTCTGATGGCTGCAGTAAATCATTCAGGAAATTTTCAGAGAAGGTTCTTGGTTGGTACACTTTCTTTACCCCTTGGTATCGGAGACGGTCTTCCTGGTGTTTTCATATACAAATACTAACTTGGCAGAGTATATAATTCTTGGCTCAAAATTATTTACCCATAAAACTGTAAATGTTGTTCCATTGCCTTCTGGAATTTAGAATTATACCAGAAAAATCTCATATTAGTCTGACTTTTGCCCCTGTATAGGCAATTTACTGTCTCTGCTGGATACTTGCAAAATTATTTCTTTATTCTTGAAACTTAAAAAAGTCATGAAGATACGTCTAGTTACTGCTGTCTCATATACATCTCCTCCTCCCCACCTCTTCTTTCTTCTCTTCTCTTCCTCTTTCTCTTTCTCCTTTTTCTTCTTCTTGGAGACCGTGTCATTCAATAGCGCAGACTGGCCTTGAACTCACGGTGTATCGCAAACTTATAGTGATTTTCTTGCCTCACCCTCCCAAGTACTGGGACTATAGGCAATGCCACGATGCCTGATCTTCTCATTAAATTGGAAGGATATCCCACGAATCTTTTTCATTTGTAGGCCCATTTTGTTCTTCAACTTTGGAAAGTTTTCTTCTGTTAGTTCTGTAATTATTGTTTCTGCTTCATTTGCTTTGTCCTCTGTTTCAGGGATTCCTATTGCATGTAGATTCCATTTCTTCTACAGTTGCTCTACATCACCTTTCTTCTCTTTTCATATCTTAATTTCTTTCTCTCACTCCTCTGCATCCTGTGAGAATATCTTGTGCTCTGCATTTGGTTTAGGAATTTTATTTTGTAATCAGTCATTCTTATGTTCTTCCTTGAAATGGAAGACCTTGATCCTGTCCATGTGTTCACACACCATCTGCTTTACAATTACGCCCACTGGGTAATGGACTCTTATAGGACAGTCAGTATTTTCTAGACTATCACTATCAATATCAAGATACATCAATATCAAGAAGAGGTATTTTCCCAATCATTTAGTTTTATTCCTTTCTTCTGAACTGTGGCCTTGTGACTTTTTCAATGACTTTTTGCAATGGGGTCTTCCCAAGCACCAAAGTGGAAGAACAACCATAATGTCTCCCTTACCTCTGGACACCTTAAATCTCTATTAAGTATTAAACACAATCTAGAGGAAGATATTTGCAGGTTATATGTAAATACTATGCTCTTTATGTAAGATAATTGTACATTTGTACATTTGTAAATTGTACATTTTAGTATTGGTGAGGTCCTACAACCAATTTTCCACAGATGCACAAGGGTAGCTGGGTAGTGATTTAATGTCTTTAACATATTTTGAAAATTGAAATAGCTATTCAACAAATAAGCTACTAAAGACCTATTTCTAGAAATCTCTATAGCCAAGGTACTTGAGGTCGATATATCAATAAATCTTTGCTGCAAAGCAAATAGCTGAAACTTCAGTGGCTTAAGAACCTAGCTTTAATTATGTCTTATGTTACTGAGAGCTGACTTGCGAGGGGTTGAATGGTCAAGGGTAGCCTCACCCAGTTGCATGCCCAGGGCCTCTGTGGGGAGCCTTGGATAACTGGCAAGGTTGGGGCCTCTCTTCATGGGACATCATCTAGCAGACTAGCTTAGACCAGTTCACAAGTGTTCTCAACAGCAAACGACAGGTCCAATGTGCAAGCCTGTTTTCAAGTTTCTGCGTGTATCTGATTTTCTAACATCCCATTGGCCAAAGAAGATCACATACTTGAATCCAGATTGAAAGGTGAAAACACAGATGCTATTTCTTACTGGGAGGAGCAGCAAGGGGGTTTGGCTACAGGGCTTTGAACAGCTCATGGTCATTTGAAATTGACCCCAGCCAGCCACCGTAGAAATTGTTCTACTTGTTCAATAGGAGGTTACCGCACTGAGCCCAGCTGTCTACGGCTTCAGAAAATGCCATATTTATGTTTCTAAAATATTTCCATGAGCTACGTCTATAAAATTTTTAAAAGCCTATCAACTTTAAAGGCTGACTTCAAGGAAAGAAATTTTAAAATGCAGTAACATTTCTCTACTGCTTTTCCTTGTACAAAACATTTTCACATATATTGCTTTTAAAACAACCTTTTGGGGGCTCTTTGTAAATAATCATTATGCTCACTTTATAGGTGTTTAATGTAATGCTCATACATATTAAGGCCCTGACCAAGTAGGAGAGTGGCATTTCAATTCAGTTCTTTTGATGCCAAAAGTTGTACATGTGCCTCCCAGCCATACCCAGGAGTCTGGGGTGAGCCACTGGTCATTTAATGCAGTGAGGGAAAAATACAGGCATTTACTAGAAAAGCTTGTAATTTTGTTAGTCATACCACTTATTATATGTCATGTTCTCATTCTGTGCAAAATTTAAACCTATAAATTTTTGTAACAGAATGAAGTCCATATAAATGATCCATTCATGAAAGACTCAGTAAATTCTCTTTTTCCCATTTCTGGTGTTTGTTAATATTCAGTGGTTTTCACACTGTATGTATATGTTCACTGAATTTCACAAAAGAACTACATTTTAAAAATTTATCTACACCCTGAGTACTAATAATCCCTGTGTCTATTGTTCTGTACGAGTTAAGTTTACCTTAAATCTTTCATACACTTCAGTATATATGTGTGTTTGTGAGTACATATGTGTGTGCACACACATATACATACATGTGACGCTTTTTTATTCTCTCCTGGTGTGGTTTTATGAGAGAATATACAGATTTTCCATGTGGACATTGGTTTATTAAGTAGCACCAGAGAGCGGAAGGCTCCCAGACTTCTCTAAGGGGAGATCAGTATTGCTGGTGCAAGTATCCTTCACACAGTAACCAAGGGTAGTGGTCCGTTCTTGCCTGGTTTTCAGCGAGGTCTCCTCATACGTGAACTAATGTATGTGCAGTGCCAGGCTTAGGCACCAAGTGCAGCTAGCACCTAATACAGTCCTTGACAAACTAGCTTACCTTGGCACAATGTTCCAGAGAAGCTTGAATAGTGACTTCCCCGGAGCCATCAGGAGCATTAGCTGACCTTGGGCTTGCTGCACATCCACAGCCTCAGTTAACTGCCTGACACACTTGGCGGGATGTTCACGTGAGATCATCTAGGTAAACATCACGGAAAGCTACAGACACACGAGTTATTAATATAATCACACCCTAACAAGGTACCAATAGCAGGGGCCAAGACAATTATCTTGAATTCTTAATTACTGGGTTCACAAAAAAAAAAATCAAAGAGATTTGGAACCATACCTTTAGGGATAGCAAAACGTGAGCCATGTTCCAAATCTGGGAATAATCACAACTATTCCGGATTGCACCAAGCCAGGAACTCAGGCTCACGGTGAAATATTTATGGTTGACCTTTTGTCCCCATTAGGAGGCCTCAGCCCGAAGGAGACTGCAGAGAGTCTGCATAATCGCTTCAGGGGGCTTTTCAAGAGGAATTAACATTCCTCCCCTGGTCCTTTCTTTGGTTGCTTTCCTCACCGCACAGTACTTAGACCTCTTTTTATCCTTGGTCTGGATTCTTTTATGGAGTCCTAATTATATTATGGCCTTGGCTTTCAGTTTGAGGTAACCTTCATGGCAAATTTATGGGCCACTTTCAAAGAAATTTCCTAGGGTTTTACAGGGATTTTATTTACTTTCATAAGACCTCATCAATGTACTCATTATGAAGAACCGATGGGTTTGCTTTTCTACTCTTTCTTTCCCTGCCACCTGTACAGGAAATGACATTGCAGGGAGAGGCCACACAGAAAAGATAGCTCCTTATCCAGCAGAAGCAATTTCTGTCTTGGGTGTAACTGTGACTGTCCTAACAGTCCCAGGGATGAACTGTACGCTCTGGATTAATATTTATAAGCTCCTCTTTAGGCATCTGCGATGTCAGTTCCTGGGAGGTGGGAAGTACGGTACACAGCATTCAGGACAGCAGATCTGGTCTGTCCCCACATAAAGAGGACAACGCTGTCTCCAGGAATCCCAGCACTCACCCTGCCCACCTTGGTCTTCTCCCGACAGGAGGCAGCATGATTCTGGATTCAGCACCAGAAGAGCCGGCTGAGGGTCTGCTGAGTGCAGGTCATTCTGCAACTGTGGGCAATGCCTTGGAGTTTTGATAACTTTATTTCCCCCACGGTGACATGGGCTAAATGAGTCACTCACTGTCTGCGTGGGGTGGTGACAAATAGTACGCATGGCACATCTGTGCCGCTACCTGCGAGGCATTGCATTGCTGTCTCCATCGTTAAAACTAGGCTATGTAATTCCTCCAGGAAAGACAGGATTTCCAGGAGCAGTTCAAAGTTATGGGAACTGAAAAGCCAGCATCTGGATGGACACTTTATTGGCTCCCAGGGCTCTGTCTGCCTCTGGAACAACTCAACAGCCTCACATACCTTTGATAAATCATAGTGTAAGACCTGGGCAGACTTGCACATTAAAGAAAAATGAAGCTGAGTGTATGGCACAGGCCCCAACTCCAGCCCTCTGGGAAGCTGAGGCAGGAGGATTGGGAGTTTGAATATAGCTTGGGCAAACTGGCCACTGAATGGACTGTCTCAAAAATAAAAATTTTTAAAAAAGGGTTGGGGATATAGCTCAGGGTGAGTGCCCTGGTTCAATCCTCAGTACTAAAAAACAAACGAACAGAATAAGAGCCTGTAATGTCTTTTTGACTGAGAACTGCTTATGGGACATTGGGCATCTCTAGTTCTCCTAAACTTTGTCATTAAGTTAGTGGGTAATTTTGATAAATCACCTTGTGCTCGGTGTCCATTTTCATCATTTATTATGACTTATCTAATCCATAGATATTCTCTGAGAATTTAATATGTTTAGGACAACATGAAGCACTATTCAAATTTTAGGATTCAGGTCAAATGCTATCTTTTCCAAGATGGATTTTTTTCTCTAATAACCTCAGTCGTAGGTAATCTTTCTTTCTCTGGTTCCTGTACTTTCTAGTTTTCTCATAGCTTTTACATGCTAACACATATTAGCAAAATTCATGGGATAGTTTCACTTCTCAAACTGTAAGTTTTATTCATCTTTGAATCTCTCAACTGTCTACTATATCCTCTTGACTTTACAGATACTCATTGGATATGTAATAGAAGATATAGAAAATAATAATAATACTAGTTAGACAACATGTAAAGTCATAGGCATATGGTGTGCAGTCGGAAGTGCTTTGGGAATGAGAAGTGGAGCTGAGGGCAGGGAAAGGCACTCAGGTGCTCCTGGGTAGAGATGTGAGGAAAGCTTTCTGGGGGAAAGAAGCCTTACACCTTGGCACATAGGATGTGCAATGTACAGTACTGCAGGATGCGATATAGCAAATGTGAAACTACGATGCCTAGGTTCTTCTCCCAGCAAAGATTGGCTATCCCAAATTCTTGAGAAATTGAAAGTCATACTCAGTGAGAGGAAAGGAACCAAGAGATGGGAGGAGGGGAAAAGGAAATGGAAAGTATGAAGATCTGTTATATACATGCACCAACCACCCACGGGGAAAGCAATCACTATGCATTGCTAACATGGACTAATTAAAAATCAATGAGGTATTTTAGGATGATATCTCAGATAATAGTGTGCAGAGCATGGGTCACATGGATAGGGAGATGTTAACCCATTTGTTAATCGTTCAGGACAGGAGCTCAGGAGAGAATCGGCGGATCCAGGGTGGAAATTGATAAAAATAGACTTGCTGTGTCTTGCTTTTGCTATCATCTCTTTTTATAGGCTCTACTTCTTTTTATTATCGGCCTTGGCAGATAAAGTACCTAGCAGTGAATAGGCATTTTAATAAACATGTTATGCCCCGTCCTTACTGAAAGTTATCTGGAGCCATAAACAGGTCTCCATTACCTGTGCTACTGAGGTTCAAAGAACGTCCTTCATGGTGAAATTCAAAGTAAACAAGTAAAATTTTTAGGTAGCAGCTCCGATCCTCTCTCTTCTTGGAAATATTTTATTAGTACAATTTATCACATTAAAATCTATATTTACTTTTTCTCTCTTGAGGAAAGGCTTAAAGCCTATGGCAGAGAAGATGCTTCCATTAGTTGATGCTCACTGATTCTTAGGTCCCTTGTGGTTGTAAGAAATCTATGTTTCTTGGGGTCAGGTGAGTAGGAACTCATGCACCAGCTAACTCTGGCCACACTGAGAATGTCCACTACCCCGTGCATTCCCAGGCCTCCTTGACTCTGCTGTGGAGCCTGGGGAAGGAACAGTTTCTTTCTAAGCGTGGTGGGCAGAGCAGCTCTCCGGCGCTGGCCGACCTCAGAACAGCTGGCTCGATGCCCGGTTGCTCCTGGGAACCGCACAGCGGCCAGTGCAGCTGCACTGCTCCTTGCTTGGTGGCCAAGGAAAGTCCTTTAATGCGCTGGTCTTTCAGCCCACAGACACTCAGGCACCAGGATGTCGTGAAGGATTCGGAGCTTTCTGCCTTCTCAACGAGACCTCCTGAGGAAGAAGGTGTCCCTCCTTTCCTGGCCTGAGTCGGACCCACCACACATGTGGCCAGCAGTTGTCTTTTGTGTCTCCTCGAGGGAGGGAGACCCTCACTCCCGCTGAGGTGCTCAGAAAGAGGCATAATGGAAAATGGGGTTTCTTTGTTTTCCTCCAGAGTCTGGGGGACTGGAGTCTTAGGAGAGTTCTGAATCCGGAGAGTAGGAAGGGGGTTCCTTCCCAGCTGTGTGATCTTTCCCAGTTTCTCTGCCACACTGTGGCCCCACTTCCTTTCTGTGCAGGGAGGGCCCCCGACAGGATGATCTTTCTTCACCTAATAGTCAGTTAAAAACATTTTCCCCACCATGGGATAAAAGACAGAATCCACTGCCAATTATTGTTGTTTTATTCCTGCCAGAGTAGTGGGTAACGTTTCCCTCCCATCCACATCTACGTGGCTTTAGGGAAGTAAAGTTCAGTGGATAAAAGCCATCCTGATACTTTGATGAAATTCAGGAAGCATCCCTGTTGAGTTAGAGTTCGTAGATTAACTAGAAGATGAGTTTGGAAGAGGTAA